>MU931142.1:0-75327 GCA_036418165.1 Cooperia oncophora
TCCAGCCTTTTGAAAAAAAGGCGAGTATGTAAGTCTCGGAAAATGCTATTGAAAAGTGGTGTTATTTCAAGGTCTGATAAGAACCAGTAACATGAGAGTGTGAAGATCAAATAGTGTAGCCGAATACCCTACCATCCCCTCTACCTAACGGTTGCTAAGTTTCTCCGCCCGGGAGTTTGGTATCGCCTAAAGAGTCATTAAGAGAATCCGGGTGGGCAGAGCATGGGCTAAGGGTACGGAGTCCATATGACCCATGCTTAGTCCTCTCATAGTGGGGAGGGGATACACCAGAAGTAAGGGACGTGTAGAGACCCGTTTGCTGTGGGCGGAGTGTGCCGACAGGTGGGGACTTATGCTACAATTGTGGTTCGTCTCCGGAGCATCCCATAGCTCGGAAAAAATGGATAAAGTGAATCAGGGGAGATTAGGTTAGACGCACGCGGAAGCGGCGGAGCTGCACCGAGATGAGCCAGACCGAGGTCAACAATCGTAAGTTGGAATGAGAGCATCAGTGTAGCCGAATACACTACCATCCCCGCTACCTAATAGTTGCCGCCGAGGGTTCGGTCTCGCCTGAAGAGCCACTCATAGAAGTCGGATGGGATGGGCTGGGCATGGATCAAGGTGTATGGCGTTTACATGACCCATGCTGAGTCCCGCCCACAGTGAGTGGAGGGGATACGTCACAGAAGCCGAGAAAATGAAATAGCTGCCCCAGAGCATTGCAGATCTCACTGTATCCCAGGTCACAGGATGAGTACTCTCTGTTGTGTGTTCTGGGAAGTATCATAATGGTTTTGCTTTTTTTTGTCTGTTTTTGTCCAAAGTGTGGTAATTGAAACGTACCCCTATTCCATAAAGGTGTGTCGGTTTGTATGTATGTTTGTATAATAGGTCTGCCCGTCCGCATATGTTCACGGTTCGGTGTGAGGAGAATGCTGTCGCTAGAAAAACCAGAAACCGATTGGCGCAGATGTGTTAATCCACTATTTTGATTGTGATAATAGCTTCCGCTACATAAGACACCATTTGGTACACTTCGAGCTATCGCACGAGCTGATCGCGTGGCAGCTGAACGTGTGCTCTTGCAGGAGCAGGGTGGGTTGAGCACCAAGTGACCCCCTTCTTCTGATCCCCCTGCTCCTTACCCCCTCCCCACCCGCACGTACTCAGCTTGCCTGAGAACCTGCAGGTGAGGGAGACCGAGGGAAGGAGTCGGATGAAGGGGGTACTGTGGTGGGGGGGGGAGAGGAGGAGGGTGCGTAGCGCAAGCCTGAATACGAGTACGGAGCAAGAAAGTACGATATAACTACTCGCGAAAACGAAAAAAAAACTGAACAAAAACTGAAACTAATCTTTTTAATTTGTAACCAGAAACTTTGTGTGTCGGTTTGTTTTTTTTATAAATATGTATGTATGTATGTATGTCGGTTCGCAAAGCTTCACGGGTTCAAATAGGTCAGTCGGAGGAGAATACGGCTGCTTGACCAACCGATAACCAGTTGGTGCTCATGTATCAATCCAGCCTTTTCATTGTGATAGCCTATATAAGACGACCATTCGGTACACTCCAGGTCATTACACGAGCTGCTCACGTGGTAGGAGGACGTGATATTAGAGAGTGGAGTGGAGGGGAAGGGAGTAGCGTGTAACTTCTCCCGTGTACGCGCTTGGCCAGACCTGAGAAGATGCAGGTGAGGGAGACAGAGGGAGTGTGGTCGGGTGAAGGGGGCACGATGAGGATGCGCATAGCGCACTTTTGAGTAGGAGCACGCAGCAAGCTCGTGTAGCAGGTGGACGTGAGCTCGTGCGTGGGTTACTCCATCTTTCACGATACGATCAAAACGAGCAGTGAAAGCAGTAAGTGAGTGAACAACTTTTCTGCTTCCATTATGAAGTGCGCCTGGCCAAGTCAAGCCAGTAAACAGAAGGAGGAGAGCTCGGCGTTAGCCAGGCGATCCGACTGGTATTAGGTACAAAGAGTGAACCACCGTCTGTCCAAGTGGTCTGCATCAGCTTATCATTTTATCTTGCAACTTTAAGTTAAACTTTTTCGGAAATTCTCAAGAATTCCCGAGGCCTTTTTTTAAATTTTGAAATCTGTCATACTCGAACGTGTTGCTCCTACCTTCCTTACTGATGAGCACGGGGAGAGGACACCATGTTTGTCTAGTTTCCGTCCAAGGGCACGTGCGAAACGGAAACTTCCTTGAAATCAATAAAACCAAAAATTAAATTCAGGAGAAATTTATTATATGAGAAATACATCACAGTTTCAAACATTGTTGTTGTAATCATTATAGCAAGTATAAACTAAATAAATCAACAAATCACATAATCACATTAATACATTATTGCTCTCCTTCTTTCTCACTCATCACTACTAGGAAGAAACTGAATGAGAGCTGGTCTCTTTGAGGGTTTTTGAAACCAAATTTTTATCGTATACTTAAGGAAACATTGCGGATTCTTCTGATGTATTCGACGCAACATTCGATGAAAGTGCGATATGTGCGGTTTCGACACCTCTGAGCAAATCAAAGGCTTCGCCTGTTTTACCTGTCAAGGTTTCAAGTCTGTATGTTTCCGCTCGTGAGGATTATTAACCTTCTGAGGCTCGCTTGATTATTAAAACTACTACTGAGCGCCGTAGCTGGTGCTCCGGAAGTTACTACAAGAACGCTGGCTTATGGGCAGAGGTCTTGTTGTCATTGGTGGAACTTGACCCCGCTTTCACGCTTATTGGGCGAGTGCGCAATCCATCAGAACAGCCTCTTACCCTTTCAGCTTTATGAACGTTTTAGTGCTCCGTGAGGGCATAAAAGCCATGGAAGTGGAGGGCAAAAGACGATCCCAATGGTGTAACCGACAGCGCACTCGTCTGTAAGGCTGAGGTGCCGATTGGAATCCACCTCGGGTGAGAACATGTATCTGCCCACCCCCCAGCGTTTTAGTGATAAATGACGTTTTGAAATTGCTCTGTATATGTTGGATAGTTCAGGAAGAATGAAGCGAAACGTAATCGCAAACGACGCGGATCGGCCTTGGAGCGTCTTCTAAAAGAAGAAGATGCGGAGACTGACCGTTCGCTGAGCGGTTTTTTAAGCATGGTTTCGAAGCACTGATGAATACATAGGCCTTTGCGGCGAACTACATTGATGTTGTGATCTCCCGTAGGAACACCACAACAATGAATCGGGTTAGTATTAATTGCTTGAAGTTCTGTTCAGCTTCTCTCTTCGTGCAGCATCAGTTGTATGTCCTATAATTATCTTCTGCCTCATCGAGTTGTGTCTTCAGAGGCCTGAACAGGTTTTAAGTTGTGGATTCATAACCTACCTGTCAAGCTCTTTTTAATGGTTCCGACATCGTGGGATTCCAAGAGAAGTCGCCAATACCATAGAAAACACACTCATCAGGGGTTCCACTTTTTGAGCGGAAGAGTCCGCTGTCACACCAGAGCTTTAGTCAGCAAAAAACAAAGATACTTGTCTCCCTAAATCAATACAATGCAGTATGTTCGTTTTCTACTGACTAGCGCTCTAGCTGGCAGCGGACTTTCCCGCTTAGAAGGTGGAACTATTTGTGAGTCTGTTTTTTACGGTATAGGCGTCTTCTCGAGAGGTTTCTGCCACGATGTGGCAACCGCTAGAGTTGACGAGGCGCTTGGTGGGATAGAGTCTACAGTTTGAAACGTGTTTAGGCCTCTGAATACATTATGTCGAAACCCTAGGCCCAATTTAATAATGTTCCACAAGATCCCTAGGCCCAATTTAATAATGTTCCACAAGATAACTACAGTATTAATTCCCTTGTAACTAAGGTCATTGATAAAGTATTCCTTTTCCTCTACGGTCGGCTGGTTTCTCTTAATCAGCACATGTTACCGGTGCGTTATGCCCTCTCATTTCCAGGTGCCGGAAAACATCTCGAATTGTACTTGGGAGTGTACTACAAGAGTATCATATTTATTAGTGAGAACATATCACAATCATATGATCATAGTGGTTTGGTAGCGCAGAAGTGCCTCATTTCCTGGATTTGTTAGGCATTGTTCACATCTGCGAACCTGTTTCCCCCGAAAGAAACGTGAGTGTTGACACCCATCAAAAACTGGTTCGGCGGAGCGGTGGGTCGAAAAACGCTAGGTCGACCGTCCAGCCGTTTTTCCCTAGTGCGGAGCCTGCAAAACCGATACGCATCTGCTGCTTTTCGCCTAACCGCGGCGGCGTTTCTTCAAAGCGGTTGGCGATTCTCGGATCGATACCTATTTATTGCTTTTCGCCGAGCCGCTTCGTTGCAGGATTGAAAACTGAACAATGTCTTTTCTGTCGGTATCTCGGATCACCCATTTTTCTTTACCACAATGAGGGACTATTTCGCGACCGAAAAGTAAAGAAAAATAGCCAGTGATATGCGAAAGTTCCTAAGTCCATAAAGGCACGAACTGTCTTTCTGAGCATCATGTCCGTAGTATAGGACTGCATTGAAGGCAGGTTTAATCTCTATGTCACCTACGACCGCACTAGTTTATGGGGACGTGGAAAGACTGCTGAGTTGTATTATGGGACACGTGCTAGTCAGATCTGAAACGACGAAACATTGCGCTCAATTCTCGTTGGTAATTGTTCAATAAACATTTCCTTTGAATAGTTGTGTACTAACACTGGGTCCTACTGGCTGCGGATGAAGGGGCGTTTTAGACGGAATGAGTTTGGCGCTGTGCCAAGCTGTCCACCAGTTGGTAGTCTAGCTGCTTGCTCAACAGCTAGTGGAAGGCGAGTTTGTCGCCGCGCCAAACTCATCCCCTTGATTCGCAGCAAGCAAGACATTTTATGTATGACATATGATAGACAGACAAGACGGTATATTAATTACCACCATTAAATAGATAAATAAAAGTATCAGAGTGATAAAGAAGTCATGGCAAGCGTGACCTTGCGTGACTTAAAGCCTAATGTCCCAGCTCTGTCGTTGCCTTTGCTTGCTGCTGAGAGATTATAAGGTTTATCGAAAACCTTCGACAAGCAAAATGTTTTAGGAAGAATAAGAACACTCAGAATGCTTTGACCACTGATTGCTGTGGACTGTTGTGTAAGGTTCCTGAGAAGGGATTGGCAATGGGGTCATCGAAGTGTTCAAAGCTCAGAAGTTCCTGAAGGTTCATGTTACGCTTCGATCTGCAATTTGTGTTACGGTGGAGCCATTCAGCTTTCGAGTGATGTCGTTTGGCCACAGGTCTGTTAGTCAGGCTTTAAAACATGAAAATTTCTATTCAAGAAGGCCGCTTATTAGTAGGCCAAAGGCAAGGAGTAGTGACCATTTGCCCAACACACTGAAGGGGCAGCCGAATGTTGCTACCTGTAGGTTGGCGAATCTCTTAATGCCATCATATGACAACTCCGAAGCAATTCCCTTATCTCCGTTATCGAGAAAACTTCGTGCGATTGGCACGAAATGAAACGCACCCAACCTATTAAGACGAATCATCAGGGGTTAGTGGGAACGTTACTTGCTACTTACACACAACACACTGTGAGGCGCTCTTCGACAGACATTGTGGTCGGTGCGCAAGAGACAAGAGCTGCGTAATTCGTTCGTATAATTTCCACGTGTACTCGAAGAGAAAAACCGCTAGCAGTCCAAATACGTGGAACCTCGAAGTTATGTCGCTGTAAACTATCACAGCAGACACGGCCACAGTCTTCTCTAACACATATCAACGAATTTTCAATGTATCTCATATCACGATGCTCCTGTAGGATCTGCCAACTTTTGTGAAGCCGGAGCAAGGTCGACAAGGTCGTCAAGCCACCATGCTAAAACCTGTCAGCTCGAGAAAAGGCTGTCTACATAGGCAGACACGTCGATCGACTGGAAGTAGCAAAAGTATAAACTGCCCCCCCCCCCACACCCCCAATCGTCGAACTGCGCCAGTGCGTTTGTATCAGCGCTTGCGAGCAGGGGTATTTCAAGGCAAAAGCGGTCGACCACAGATTGCGAGTAAATAGTTCAAACAGAAATAAAAGTGCTAGTTAAGGGATTAGCGGATAAAAGCAGCAGAAAAACTATCTGAAACGCCTTAAACAGGGCTCCACCTAGACTCCATTCTGTATGAGCATGCAATGAAGAAAACGCATGTTTGTACAAAATTCCGCCCGTCGTTATTATAACGATATCAGCTCTTTAATCTTATCACTTCACTCTCACGATTCGGAATGGAGAGAGATACTGTCTCATCATTACGGATTGTCGGGGCGTGTCAGCCAGTAGGAGTGCGCACACTGTTGAACCCGTTCTCCGCCTTATTGTTGAAACGCGTATACGACAAAAAGTGGTAGAAAACGAGTAATACGAAGGATATAATACAGTAATGTCACTTGCCCGCTTCAACAATTGGTGCAGAACGACTTCGAAACCGCGCCAAACGCAGCCGCACTGACACGCCCCGACAGTCCGTAATGATGAGGATTGTAGCATGGTGGCTACTAGCTAGTAGGTAGCAGACGGTTTGGCATGGGTTTAAGGAATGCTCATGGGCCTCATTGGATAGCTTTCTGCCGATTACTTCGCACTTGCCGATTTTCACTTTTTGAAAGTAGCCAGCCTCCGCAATGGCCTTTCCTCTTGTCTGACACATTTGAGATATATCCTTATGTTATCGCGGAAAGCGTCTTCAATCCCAAAGTAGGCAACGTATGTGTCGGCCACCAGCCCAGAATGGCGGCCGTTTGCTCACCGCGCAAGAGGCGCAGCCGAACGTAGCCACCAGCATGTTGGTAGCCTCTCTAGGCTGCACTTAGTGACAACTGCCATGCTTCTTCCTAGCCCGTTTATGGGTAATTTTTTTGTAAGAATGCCTCATGAGTTTGACCAGTCTGACAAAGCGGACCGAAGAGGTCGTGACTGGGTCTCCTTTTCCCTGTACACCCTGGAAGAACATTTGTGAGGTCTCGTGGTTGGTAGCGAGTGGTGGAGTCCTTGCGTACATCATGCACATGTCGCTCATAGAATCTCTCAAAGGAAAAAGTAGCCTGCATAGCTAAAAATAGATGTGCATGGAGTGAAGATTTCATTGTGTTGCTGATGGAACTTTAAAGCGATGTCGCTGGATACTAGCACAGCAGTCACGGCAACAGTCTACACTAATCAGCTCAAGACATGGACGAAGTCACACTTCAACTCATTCAGAAACCTTTTTCTTCTTTCTTTTTTTTCTACTGCTCGGCAACACGCAGACCACATGTAGCGAGCGATGAGGCTGCTCGAAAAGATCATGGATCTCGATCAAGGAATGCGACCGTACCCAACTTATTTATCAAAGTCAGCAGCCTATAATTAATACCTTTTTGATACTTACCACTCCCTTTAAGGAGTGAAAATTCCGAAAATCGACGGGTACTCGAGAAAGGTCCACCTCTTCTTTTTATCGTAGTGGCCGTAGTTCTATAAGAGTGGAATCAATAAGCTGTGCGAATGGTGGGCACTAGTCCCGATTATACATAAATGGTGATAACCTCGTAGACTGGGGATGCTTCCTAGTGTAGAAAAAATTTGGCCCGAAATTTTGCTCAAAGTGTCGCAGGACTCTCCAACCTAATACAATCGCACGATGAGCAGCAGTTCGATCCTTGAGACCAGCCGAAGACCGGCAGTATGCACAACTTGCTGCACTCATTAGACAGTGGAAAAGTATTGCTTTCGATCTTGCTCGAGCTCTGCCATCAACTAAACAAATCCTTCAACGAAAATACTATGTGTACACGTGAAAAAGATAGAAAATTTGCTAAACTGGCAATTATTTTACTGTGGCGTGAAGTAGCACATTCAAGGGAGACGGCAAACTTCGTCGTCGGCGATCTTAAAACATTGCAACATTTAAGGAGTTGTTCGTATGGGCACGGTGATTTGGAACAACCACGTACTGCTTTGCTGATATCTTTTCGAACCTGTTTCGCCATTCTGGTAAGACACCTGAAATGCCTTTTGTATATTACAAATAAATCGTTCCATATCCTTAAGACCACGAGACCTCCATAATGTGCGCTTTTTTTCCTCACGTATTTCAAAATTATCATTGAGTTAAAGCTAGGGCCTTCACCAATAGCCGCTTCTGCAGCACCACTACAATTGAGAACGGCCTAGGATCCAGTGTTGCTAAAACAAAATTGAAGGTCGCAGCACACTTAGGTAGACCACGTCTTCATGTACTGTCCTCATCACTACGGACTGTCGGGGCGTGTCAGCCAGTAGGAGTGCGCACACTGTTGAAGCAGTTCTCAGCCTTTCTGATGAAACGCGTATGCGACAAAAAGTGGCAGAAAACGAGTAATACGAAGTATATAATACAGTAATGTCACTTGCCCGCTTCAACAATTGGTGCAGAACGACTTCGAAACCGCGCCAAACGCAGCCGCACTGACACGCCCCAACAGTCCGTAATGATGAGGATTGTAAATTCAACGCTGAGAACACTATAAGGTTCCTCTTCTCAGTTTTTCCTTTTCGTGTTCTTCTTTCTTCGATTTGAGAGTTTCTATGATAAGATGCAGTAGCCTTGTTTTAGCTGTGGCTCCTTAGAGTCAACCGCACCAGCATTGTAAGCGAACGCATTAACTCACACATTCTTCGCAGTAGGTCAAGGTTCAAGATAAGAAAAGACAAGCATAGTGATAAGAATTTCCTTCATTTATCACCTTGGACATTTCTGTACCGTTCAAAGGGTGCACGCTATGTTGACAGGGAGAGACTTGGGTCCTTTCGCCCCCCTTATTTTCCAACGGTTGTCTATCATGCAGCGACTAGGTGGATTCACATAAACAGAAGTATGCTTTAGTTCGCTGCGACGAGCGGGTGTGTTAGGTTTCAGGTTGGAAGAAAAACTGGTCACTGTTGTGTTCTTTCTTTTTCATTTTCCAACTCAACACACAAATCCAACAATATACTCGCCATTGTTAGCCACTACTGTGCTCCATCTAATCTATCATCTAAACTCGTTTTCTTAGCTAAGAAAACCCTAATGGTGCAGAACAGGTAGCAGTCTTAGGGGACTATGTCAGGAGAATATGGTGGGCGGGGTATGGTCTTCGAGCCTTGCTCCTCAATTTTTTGTAAGATCTGCACAGCAGTGTCAGGTCTGACGTCGTCACGAACGATTTGCCCAGAAGCTAGTGACGGTCATTTTCCTCCAACACGTCCGCGGGTTTCTATAGCTGAGTGGCGTGAATGGTAGTGGTGTCAAAGAGGGAAAGGAACAGGGGACGACCTAGTGGCGAGACCTCACCCCCCCCCTCTGCGCCCGATGTGTTGATATGATCAAGATTACGGTAACGCCCCTCTGTCGATGGGAAGAAGACAGATCAGGTACTATTATTCTCCCGTAGGCAATGGAGAAGGCCCGCCATTCCCCCCCCCCCGAGGCAACTAAAGGGCCTATAAAAGAAAGGCCGGGGACCCAGGAGACGTCCTCTCCGGTTTTTGAGTTTTATCGCTTTTTCTCTCTGTTCCCCGGGATCTCGCCCCGGCTCTAGCTCCTCTCCGCTCCAGCTCCAGGAGCTGGATTGATCTTCCTTCTATCGTGTGGTTTAATTATAATAAATGATTGTTGCCCCATTCGTTGTAGTTTTTTCCTAACAAAATCGTTTCTGCTATCCTTGTGGTGTTCACTCGAAGGGGTCAGAGGGGCAGAACCTATTGGCCTTAAAAGCGACTACTTCGACTGAGCGCTAGGCGATATACTACTGGTGGTCCGCTCTTATTACTATCAACCTCGATAGCCACCGCGAAGGGTGCCAAGTGTTCAAGCAAGGAATAAACCAAGTATTCGGAAGAAGGAAAGAACACTCGGATACGGCGAGAGATATCGCAGAACTGATGGTTGTGTTGAGGAAACAACCGAGTTCAAGGACACCCAGTATGAGCCGTCAGGAGGCCGAGAATGTGTTGGTGAAGGAGGAGGAGCACGAAACGCCTCAAGAGGTGAGCAATTCGCAAGAGTTTGGAAGTATGAAAGGAGAGGGTGGTCCAAGTATGTACGAGTGGTTCAAGAAGCGAGAGAAAGAGCGGTATCAGCACTGAGTAACGCAAAACTGACCAAGCAAACCAGGAAAAAAGCTAGAAGAAGGATGGAATCAAGTGAAGGAGGCGCTGGAAGACCTAGAAAGGAGGGTGCTCTATCACTCCAGGGTGCCTGAGGTGCTACTGCAAGAGATCATAGCTACCTTCGCACAAAGACGAATTGAATTGAATCAGAACAGGAGTGGAGAGAGTACGTGAGAACTATAGAAAAGGATGGAGAAGTGATTAACGAGTTATGCGAACTCTGAGAAACCGATGTTTTTCAGCTGAAAGGGACAGTCGAGTCGAGACGCGGCAAGGCAACCAAGGTTGATGAGCAAGCACTTCTGCCGAGTAGGCACATTAAGCAGGATGACACTACACAAACAGTAGATATTGCATGGCAAGACATTGCTTAAAGGAGAGGCCTTATTCGACTGATCGGAAATCTGCGCACAGTTGGCAGACACCTGGAAGGAATCCACCATTGACAGTTACTGCTCACGAGGACGCAGGCACTGCAAACCTTCACTTCGTAAGCTACCTAGTAATCGCGTGCGAGAGAATGCTAGTCGAGATACTGGCTGATGAACATTTAGCCGGGAGGGCTAAAAATGTTTTCATGTCCCTTCCGCACAGGTCGATGTATTACGCCCAGATCCTTCTGGAAAATTTGAGTGCATGGCCGGAGCACTTCCATTTAGTCGGAGCGCTTCACAGAGTTGAGCCTAGTAAGGCGTATGAGGAAGTAAAGCAGTTAGCAATAAGTATAGAGCAATCAAGGTTAATGCTGAGAGCAAATTAAAGTAATTCACTTGCCTGGAAAAGTAGCTACAGACAGTACCAAGGTAAGGGGTAGCGGAGGATACCGGAACCTTGCTTGGGAAGGTTCACTATCAAATGCGGAAGGTTGGAAAGCCGCAAAGGTGTGCAACAAAATGCAGAACCACTCCGTTTCAGGGAAATGAGGAAAATAACACATCAGAGCGGTGCAACGCAGCAGCCAGGCTACCGTGAAGGAACACAGGGCAAGTGTTACCTTTGATTTGGACACTTAGCTCGAGAATGCCAGTGCCGAGCAGTAAAAGTAAAGCATACTAGAGAAGGGAATCTCTTAGTGGGGAAAAGGAAACTATGATTTAATTCATTATAAGGCAAGGCCGGAGCCTGGGGGCAAGGACCCAAGAGGAAGGTACTAGGAGCGATCTCATTGTGAACGGATAATGATCCCCTCTGAACCTTCTGAGGAAACAATGGGAAGCATTAATGAATACGGGATCAATGATGAGTGTAATCCCGCTAGAAGTGCTGGCTCAGGCACAGAGTCGAGGATTCGATGTAGATTCACTGTCGGCAGTACCAGAATCAAAGCTTAAAAACCAGTATTTGATGCATCCAACAATAGGATGAACTTACTGGGTGCGGTGTACATACAAGCTGAAAGTGAGGACACACCGTCTGAAGAAATTGTGTTTCATATCAGCCAAGAAGAAGAAGCAGAGATAATTGTGGGTACAAATGCGCTATGCAAGTTAGGTGTAGATGTGAGCTTAGATAAATGGAATAGGAAAAGCAAAGAAGTAGTCTCAAAGGAAGTGGATAGGAACAGAGTGGTAGTGATAGAAAGGCTATACATACCTCCCTGTGATACTGCTCTAGTGTTGGTGAAATGCGATGGTGACATAGAGGAGTTTACAGAGAGAGTGATCTGGCCCGGCAGGAGCGGGTTGGATCCAGGAGTCTACACCACTAAAGATCAAAGAACGGCAATCCCGGTGTTTAACACTAGTACGGAGCCCATATTGTTAAAAGAAGGAGAAAATGTTGGACGCTGGGGGACAAATGGCACGAGAAATGGCAAAACTGGAACCCTCTCCTATCTGAAGACACGGATGAGCTACCCATTACCGATAGATGGCAGGAACTGGAGATACTTTTGACAGCAAATACAGACAGAATCGCAAGAGTCAGATGAAGAATTGAGAGAGCTCTTGAAAAAGTGTCCCGACACATTTTCGGTTTCAGATCAAGAATTGACCCAGACGGATCTTGTAGAAATGCTAATTGACACTGGGAATTGCGCGCCAGTAAAAATGAAGGCGAGACCAGTGCCACTAGGAATGAGGTGTAAGCTCAAGGAGTTGATCGCTGATCTAGTAGAAAGGAAGGTTATAGAGCTAGCACGTCAGAATGGGTCTTCCCGATTGTTCTTGTAGAGGAAAAGGATGGCTCTTTTCGAATATGCGTAGAGTACAGAGAGCTTAGCAAGAGAATAAAATTAGATGCGTACCCACTCCCAAGCATAGAAGCCCTCCTTCAAAGTCTGGCAAAGAAGTTTTTTTGACATTAGATCTATGCAACGGGTATTGACAGATTCCCTTGGCGGAAGATGCCAAGGAGAAATCAGCCTTTGCAACGCCGGAAGGATTGTACCAGTTTAGAGTGACTCCCTTCGGATTCAGTACAAGTCTGCCAGTGTTTCAGAGGCTAATGAATACCGTACTGGGAGACCTTCTCGGTGGGGAAGTCTTCTGTTAATAGATGATGAGCAAGTATTTTCTCGCTTACAGAAGGCGGGACTGCGACTGAAAGCACAGAAATGCCATCTATTAATGCGAAAAGAGCCGTTTCCGGGACACATGATAGACGGAGGCGGAGTGGTGACAAGTGGCGCGCTTACCACTCGCGCGGCGCCGGGTTCAAATCTCGGGTCGACTTCCGCTCAGGCCAGCCAAATCTTCTACCCTCCGGGGACGGTGAATTGGTACCAGATTCGTCTGGGAGGATAAAACACCGACTTGTACATCGGCTGGCCACCGCAAGTCATTGTATAGGCCACATCGCATTCAGTGAGCCACTACGATTCTGAATGGAAGTAGAATGCGTGCCGCATCCCATAAAGGGATTGGTCAACGGCGAAGACCTTATTCTTTTATCCTTTCATGATGGGATGCATATGGACCCTAAAAAAGTCTCCGCAATCAGAGATTACTCTACCCCGCATTTGTTCAAGCAGCTTCAAAGTTTCCTAGTTATGGCATCGTTTTACAGAAAGTTTTGCTCAGGTTTTTCGAAGCAAGCAGGGTGTCTCTTCAAATTACCTCATCGAAAAAGAAGTGGGCCTGGGAAAAGAGCACGAGAAAGCGTTCGAGAGAGTGAAAGTGATGATTTTCTCGGCTCCACTTCTTAAGCAGCCCGATGTGGAAGCTGCCAGAAAAAGGTCATAGACCCTCCCTCATATGCACAGATGCAATAACTACTTATGGGTTAGGAGCTGTTCTTCACAAGAGGGTAGAGATAAACAAATACATCCTATTTTCTTCGCATCCAAAACTTTGAGCATGGCTAAAAGAAGGTAATATGTATGTGACAGACCTGGAAGCATTAGCAGTGGTATTTGCAGTACGGCGCTTCCACATGTTTATATATGGTCTTCCAACCATTGTCATGACCGACCACCAACCTTTGACAGCACTATTCAAGCGTTCCAACGTGTCAGCCCGGGTGCTTAGGTGGTCACTTTAGTTACAAAGATGCAGCCTCGAGATTCGTTACGTCAAAGGGAAGGTGAACATAGTGGCGGATGCGCTTAGTAGAAGTGTTCCAATACCCAAAGGATCAAAATCCCAGATGGACTGGATGAGGCGGTAGTGAATTCATTTACAGCTAAAGAGGAGACACAGTGGCTGAAAGAATTGAGACAGGACCCGCAGTTTGGCGAAGTGATTAGTCTAGTTGAGGATGGAGTATGGGACAAAAAAATAAGAATCGCAGGCGAAAGATACCATTGAGAGTAGCGGACTTCATTCTGGAGGATGAAGAATTAAAAGATTCCTAGAAGTGGCACGTTGGTACGGGTAGTTCCCAAAAACATATCTATGAAGTGTTCCACAGCGGAGTGATCGCTGGTCACTTTAGTGCGAGGAAGCTTCTCAAAAGCTTGTACAAGCGAGTTTACTGGCCAGGGATGGTGCAAGACATCAATAGGACAAGGGAGTGCCAAAAATGTTTTGTACATAACCCACGAGAAAGGATGGTGCCACCGCTAAAGCCAATCGTGACTTCAAAGCCGTACGAGATTGTCGGTGTAGATATCCTCGAGTAAGGCTCCACATCCAGTGGAAATAGATCGCTGTAACGGTGATCGACCATTTTTCCAAATAAGCTGCTGCATACCCCGTAGCCAACAAGTCAGCGGCGACTATTGCGAGAGCGCTTTTCGAACTGTGGATCGCTGAAGGTTGCAGGTGGCCAAGGAAAATCCTATCCGACAAAGGTGGAGAATTCGTCAATCATGTAGTCAAGGAGATAACTAGGATCACCAAAATAACCCACATCACTTCAAAGGGGTATAACCCTAGGGAGAATGGGTTGACAGAGAGGCTGAGCGGAACTGTTGTCGCCATGCTAAGGAAGAGCACTGTCATCCTAAAGGAATGGGACAAGACTGCCAATATGATGGCGTACAATATGATTCCGCACAGCGTGACCGCTGAGAGTACTTATTTTCTCCTTCATGGTATGGACCAGTCTTTTTCCCTCAAACATTATCCCATGCAGGGATAAGCCCATATATGATGGACGAGGCGCTGGGGACTATAGAGCGCAACTATGTATTAGGTTGTCCGGAAAGTCCTCAGCTTTTTGTGTCACGATTTTTTTGTACATTCATTGCTGATTAAAAGCTCATTCTCCCTTGCGTCGCAGTAGTACATTCAAAAGAGAATTCTTTGCGCTATCTGATAGTATAATTGCCGTTTCTCCAATCCTTGATAACCCCCTTTCCCCAAGACTTTTTGAAGCATGTCAAAAGAGCAACATCGGACGATATTTTTCTTCAACTACAAATTGAGTCAATCCGCAGTCGAGACAGCCCGACAAATTAACCAGGTGTGGGGCCCCACTAGTGTTGGAGAAAACACCGTGCGACAATGGTTCGACAAATTTCGTTATGGAGATTTCAGCCTTGAAGGTGAACCTCGTAGAGGTAGACCTAAAGCAATACCTAACGAGGATTTGAAGGCGTTTGTGGAGGCTGACCCATCTCAAACAGTTCGAGAGATTGCAGAAAAGCTAGGCGTTGGCAAATCCACTGTTGCGGACGGTCTGAAAAGCATTGGGAAGGTGAAAAAACTCGACACGGGTGCTCCACAATTTGAGTGGCGGCAGAAATTAGCACGTCTCGAGTTTCTTCGTCACTGCTTTTGTGCAACAGAAACGACCCGTTTTGGACCGAATTTTCGCCTATGATGAAAAGTGGATCATGTATGATAACAGGAGACGTTCCGGGCAGTAGTTGGATGCCGAAGAACCACCGAGGCAATTTCCAAAGCCGGATCATCACGAAAAAAAAGATCATTGTCACAGTGTGGTGGTGGTGGTCATCGGCTGGTGTGATCCACTGCTACTTTTGTCACCAGGAGAAAACCATCACAGCAGAGTCCTACCGTGAAGAATTCGACGAAATGTTCCGAAAATTGCGTCAGCTGCAGCCAGCACTTGTCAACAGAGAGGGTCCGATTCTTCTGCATGACAACGCCCGCCCACACGTTTCACAAATAACTATCCATAAATTGAACGAATTAAGTGCTGAAGTTCTACCTCACCCGCCATATTCCCCAGACCTTTCGCCAATCGACTATCACCTTTTCAAACATTTTCAGAGCTTCCTTGCTGGAAAATACTTCTCGAAATTGTGCTGTCCCGGAGCCCCATTGCAATCTGAATGTGAAACACATAAAAAAGGTGTCAAAGCACCTTGTTCAGCGATTCCGATTTGGTCTGAACTGGTCTGCTGCTCCGATATCGTCACTCCTCGTGAAAACCGTGGCTTCTAAACACTAGACGGAGGAAGGAGTTTAAGAAGGAGTATAATCTGAACAGTAAAAAAATTTTTGCTAAAACTTTTGGATTCTTTTGAATCTTTTGAGACTTTTGCAATAAAAATTTTGGCGCCTCTTTCATGTGTTTAATATTCGGGAAATACTTCACCAATCAGAACCAGGAAAAAGCCTTCATGGATTTCGTGGATTCTCGACCATCCAGCTTTTGCTTTGATGGGATTTATCGAGTGTTGTCACATTAGCATAAGTGTGCTGAATCGAACGTGCTTATTTCGATTAACTCCGATGAGTATTAAGAAAGTTATGATCGTTTCAAGTGAAACATTCAAAACGCCGTGAATTTTCCGGACAACCTAATACTTCAAGGGAACCCAGAATCGCATGAGAGGGTGCACGACTACGGTGCCCGAGTTAGGGAGCGAATGAAAATATGTGTGATAGAGAAAACAAAAGACACATCCAAGAACAGGAGATAGAGTCTATGTTTGGTCGCCCAATGAAGAAGTATGAAGTCGCACCCAAAATGGCAGTTGAGCGGGGGTGGGACCATTCAAAGTGATTGAGGTAAGCGACAACTCTGCCTCAGACGAAAATCGAGGAAAACAGTGAACCCGTGCGTATACCGTTTTCTGACCAACCCGTCGAAACAGTACATGTCAGAGGTTCTAAAGTAAGAAAACCAAAGTTGAGGCATGTTGTATTCATGGGGAACATTCCAGAGGAGGAGTTCTGCTCAGACAAGGGCCAACTTCACTTCCAACGTCTGACTGATTGCTTCGCGAAATCAACGCTGGGAGACATTGGAGAAGTTCCCTTCCCAGGGGCATATGGCAAACGACCATTTGGAGACCTTTGACCAGCCTGGAAAGCAGCTTCAGTTTCGGAGCAAGTGAGCATGGCGCAGAAGGTGGAGCTGTTTAAGAGTCGTGCCGTATCGCTGAACACCGAGGACTTCGAAGAGTCTTGAAGGTAGCATACTCTTTGGGTACGGAATGGACAGAATTTATATGCACCACGAAGGAAATTCGCAAACACGAGCCGATCGACCAGAACTGCATCACTGATTCCTACCGTCCAGTTTTTGCACTAGTGAAGGAGGATTTGCAACAAGAATTTCGACAACTAAAGACCGTGAAGGAAGGCTCTACAGGCTTTGCACGGCCGCGTTGTTAGAAGGTGATGGGCCGAGGGGAGGCTTGACCACGAGGGTAGTTATGCCCTACATCAAGCTCAAGGAAACACTGGGGAAGTGGACTACCTTCTCAACATGGGTCGTCGTATACCCCACTCAAAGGAAAGGAAACAAAAGCGTGATTCAAGACATTCTCAAAACCACGAGGAGCCACTTAGAAATTAGATGTAGAATTGTCACAGCATGGCCCCCTATAAACGCGTCGAACGAGAAGGAATGGGTTGCTATGGTTGAACTTTGGAAGACCCTAGATGAAGCAATCCTGAAGATGGGAGGCAGGGAGCAGGTGGTCACAACGGCCAATGGATGGCAAAATTTTTATGGAACCGGGCACTCCAGAAGCCTCATGCCATTTTTATCACCCTTACCCAGGAGTGGCAGCAGCAAAGGACTTGTACTCATTTCTACGCAAAAGGGCAAAGACTGATTCTTCCTGATCTGGATCGGTCGCCGAGGACGGGGACACACCGAGGGGGAGGCTTGTCAAAGAGGGAAAGGAGCAAGGGACGGCCTACTGGCGGGATCAAGAAGAAGAGGAGGTCATGTCGACATCCACCCCCCCCCCCTTTGATCTCGCTTTCTCTCTCTTCCCGGGATCTCGCCGCGAGTCTAGCTCCTGCTCCTGCCCCGTTCCAGCTATAGGAGCGGATTGATCTTCCTTTTATCGTGTAGGTCAAATTGTACTGCCTCATTCCTTGTAGTTTTTTTTCCTAATAAAATCTTCCTGCTCTCCGTGTGGTGTTCACTCGAAGAAGTCAGACACACCTGGGCCTATCCCAGGTTGCACAGTGGTGTCCGTGTGTTCTTATCTCTTGGAATCGATTTCGGGGTACATTTTAGCGATTTTCCTTGTCAAAGAATACATTCCTGTCATTGAACAGCGCCGCAGAGCGGCACTTCCTTGAACACTTTAGTTTTGGCAGATTCCAAGAATTTCTTTTGTTTGATTCGCGTTCATGTAAATGTAGAATCCATGCTTTTCTGTTGATTCCTGCTGTCTTATTTCGATTCTCGTTGGTAGACTATAGCGATTTCTCTGTCTCAGTAAACCTGATGAAGCCTGGCTCGCGGAGCATTTCTCTTTTTCTTTTCAAATTATTTTATTTGTTTACACGTGGATTTTTCAGTTGGGTCAGACAACATGGCCGCATCCGTCACAAATGTCAATACCGACACGCCGTCAGATTCGATGGCATCTTTGTACGTCGGCGATCTTCATCCCGACGTCACCGAATTGATGTTGTTTGAAAAATTCAGCACCGCCGGATCAGTTCTAAGTATTCGAATTTGTCGCGACAAGGCTAGAGGATTTCCACTCGGCTATGCCTATGTGGATTTCGAACAGCCCATAGACGGTAAGAGATCGTTCAAGTTTTGATGTATAGGTAACTCTTAGCCTATGTTTGATTTCTTCTGTGCTAGCAAGATCGCTATAACAGATTCTTCATCTCGGTGTGACATCACGAACAGATGGTCTTGGCTAGAGGCAAAATCCGCCACTCCCGTGATGGAAGCGTTAAGGCAAATAAAGAATTTCACCTGCGACAACCTTGCTAGCACAGAGGAAGATTGAAAAGAAAAGGAAAAATGTCATGGTTACACAAATAGAAAAGCTGAACACCGTGGTTCATTTCTGCAGGAGTGCTTAAACCTTGAGCGGATATGTGGTCATTCATGCCGCAATCGTCATTTTTCAACATTGTTAATGATGGGGTAGTATTAGCTTGTGAGCAATAGTATTATGAAGCCGCAGTCGTGCACATAATTCGTTTCCTGTCAGGTCACGACCTGAAAATAGTTACGAAAAAAAACTTGAATAAAGTGAAAGAATCAAAAAGGTATTGCTGCCGGGCTTCTTCCTACCTTGAAAGATCCAGAAAAGAAGGGTAGGAAAGGTGCATTCTGTCAGACGCGATCTTCTGGTCTGACAAGGGAGGTCGTTCAGGGCGTGGTGCGCTTTTCGAAAACGGTTTGTTGCATATTGTAGGGGCTCACGCAAGGACCTGAAAGTGTGCTTCATTTTCGCTGCGCGCTTCCAGGAACAGTAAAAAACGAGTGAAAAGAAATTTTTGGAATCTGCTTCGTTCTGGGCCTCTTACGGCGTGGGTCACTTGCAACTTTGACCACTTGCTGTGTGGGGGGTCCTTATAAAGGGGCTATTTGAATCGAGGCGGAAAATCGCCGCAAGTGAGCTTCCAACTTGGGTCATATGCTCAAGGATGAACGGCCTCTTGCACTGTTTCATCAACGTAAAGAGCGCTAGCAGTGTCGAGCATCGATGGCCTAGTGGATAGAGTGAAGGTTTCGCATTCGGACAGTGGGGTGGGGTTGATGGTTCGGCTCCTCTTGCGTCGTCGCTTTTTGCATTTTTTAGATTTCGCTGTTCTCGCTTCATTTGTGTCTGCGCATGAATATAACTCGGTATTTTGCCATTTATGGGCACATTCTGAGTAGGCTATACTCATGTCAGTGCTATTCAACTATTTCGATTCTCACGCACCATTGAGCAAGATTGTTGCTGGCCGTTGATCCTCATTGCTATACAGTGAATCTGATTGCGAATTTAGTAATTTGGTGTGGTGCGATTATAGACAATTTGGGGCCACATCTTCTTTCCACTGAATTCGTTACGTACACCAATATAGGGAACGCTCAGCGCTATTCTGTCGCCAATTGCGTGGACGCCAAGAATATGTTTGTGATCAGGACCACTGATTACCACTAAAGAACGAATTTTGTTTTAAAACAATTGTTTTGACCTTCTGGGTTTGCTTATTGGGTTGTCCGGTGTCCGTAGCGCCAACGATACGTCATCGCTGTTACGAAGATGTGAGACTCCGCTCACACTGCCGACCAAATGGTCGGTCACCTACAACCCGAAAAAGTCAAAAATTTTTTTCGCTGAAAACTTTGTTCCTAGGGGTAATCGACAGTCCGCTGATCACGATTCTAGACTTTATTTTCGGTTCCAGTGCCATCTGGCGCCGGCATAGCGCCCAAGAGCTGAGTCTGTGCATACTAACGAATTCGAACAGAAAAAGCAGTTTTGCTCAGTTTGTTCAGTTTATCGTGAATGTTTTGCTAGGACCCAATTATTTAGACAAACATGGATCACAAAAATGAAAAATTGTAGAAAAGCAAAATTTTGTCCTCGTGGGATCCGAACACCATCGACCTATTTTTTACGTTTTTTTTATTCGTGGAAGCGCGCAGCGAAAATGGACCTCAGTTTTCTGGTCTTCGTATGTGCCCCTACAATATGCACAAGACCATTTTGAAAAACCCACCACGCCCTCGAACGACCTCCCTTGTGATGCCTTGACAGCCAATGCGATTACTTGTAGGCTGCGTTTATTACTTTGCGGCAGCGTAGCGTAGCGCTTCCAGCGTACGCCAGCGGCAGTGCCGAAGAGAGGATGCATATCGATCCTAGCTTCAACCAGCGTCACTCAGCGCACTGCTCGTCGTGTTCTCCCAGCGTTTCACCCAGCGTTTTGCTAGGCGTTTGCAGGGGCAAGGGCGTAGAGACTATGGAGAGCTGGAGGGTACAAAACACATCGATTGCGCGCTCTCACTCGCCCTTAGTCTTACAATGCAACATAGCTTCCTGCGACTCCGACGGCCCACATAGTCCTCTACAATGCACACATCGCTTCTGCGTCTCCGACGGCCACATAGTCTCTACAAATGCACATCGCTTCTGCGCCTCCGACGGCCAACATGCGTCTCTACAATACACGTCGATTCCGCGTCTCTCCCGGCAACATAGTCTCTAGTCCCTGCCGCTGCAAGCGCTAGCAAAACGCTGGTGCCGCTGGAGAAACGCTCGAGAAAAACGCTGGTGAAGCCTAGATCGATAGCTATGCTTCCCGTGCCCCTTGCTACGCCAGCGTACGCTAGCGTGCCGCTAGCGGCGGAACTCGGACGTGTACTTTCTGTAGAGATCTCTATGTGGCCGGCTGGAGGCGCGAGAACACCGGAGCGCTGGTGACCGCTGGTGAAGCTAGACTCGATATGCATCCTCTCTTCGATCTACTTATTGCGCCGGCTGGCCGTACGCTGGAAGCGCTAGCGACGCTAACGTTTTACTACGCTGGGCGAGGCAATAAGTATATAAAACGCAGGCCCAATGTTGTCGCTGCAGTCTGACGCCATAAGTCATGTCCTTTACATTCATCGGCTTTTTATTGTCTGCCGATAACGAATTTGTATACGGTTGCGTCCCCTTGCGCTATTGACTGTGAGCCCGCATAAATAAAACTGTTCACGTAAAATTAAAGGTAGATAAATGTGGAAAACTGACAGCCTAAAAGATTTCTCCCCAGAAAACGATTAGGATAGGTCAGCGTGGTTCAATTTGCAGTGAGGTGTATAAAACCGTAAGGCTTGAGCCACTGAGCTCAAATCGCATTCAAATTCTGTGAAAAATCAGAAAGGCAGGATATGTTTCCCTGCCTCTCCCCCCTCACTTGTGTCGTCCTTCACGTCTGTTCTGCTTTCCACAAGTGAAGTGGAAAAGGAGGGTTTCAAAGAGGCTGGTGCTGGAATAGTTACGTATAGGTTGGCGGGAAAGTTCTGTCACTTTTTTCAATTTGGGCTTTCTTTTTATGGAGAGGCGTGTAAGATCAAAATTGTATAGCAATGTTACTGCGGGATCCTTGCCTGCTTTTGAGTACCTCATGGATGCCATCGCTTCACAATGCAGGGAGGCGCGATACAAAGTTGGACGTCACTCAATCTTGGCTTAAACTCAGACTTTTCGAGGTTTTCTCGTAATTTCTCGTCCAGTAATGATTAATTACGGCAGGCAAATCGCAGTTAGAAGGAGCAATGTCTGTGCTACACCACGCAAGGGGAGAGCCATCCAGCTTTATCACATGAGGAACGGCTAGAACTTTTTTGGAAGTGCGCTGCACTATCAGAAGCATTTGGAGGGGTCGGTGGCTTGATAGCGGATAACATTCTTGTCCATATTGCAGGAGAAGAAGAAGCAGAAATCAAGCGAGTGGTACTAATAGAAAGATCACTTCTTGATGTATAAGTTCTCACATTACCGTCCACCCCTCTTCAGGTAATGGACAAGTATTTTGAGTTCGAAAAAGTGACAGAACTTTCCCGCCAACCTAATATATTGCTTCATAGGGGAGAAGGGGGGAATCAGTGCTCGCATCCGGTGCATGGTCTTTTTCTTTTCTTTTCAGGATTACTCGTATAAAGCAAGAAAGTACCTCCATTCAAAAACCTGTCGGTTTGCCTATTTGGGCGCATTCGGAGGCTAACCATTGAAGAAATTGAATCTGCAATTCTTTCTTCTAAGGACACTAGCAAGACAATATCTTGGTGGATTGAGTGAGCGTAACTCATATTGTAATTAAATATTCTGGCCTAGAGCAAGTATCGCGTAATCTCTAGAATCAACCAGTCGACGTTTCTCAATGACTGATATGGTGTGAAATAGAATCAGCAAGACTGATGCAAAATCGGCCCGCAAAAAATTACTGTCATGAGAGTAAGCAGGGTAATTCCCGAAGGCGAAGTTTGATTGAGCTATTTTTCAGGGTTTCAAGGTTCTCGTCATTTAACGGCTTCAGCAGACGAAGGGACCCGCTATCCATCTTTTATCTCTAGTCCGTTCCCAAGTTTGTACCCGCTGTTGTTTTATAATTTTTGGTATGCAACAGAATAGTCGAGCTATCCTAACGAGCCACGTGGTAGCCACGCATTGCACATTCAATAGGCCACCCTATTCAGAAATGTGGAGACATACAATACCGCTACTAATTTGTGGTCATTTGACGGTTTCGATAGATTTTCCATCGCAAACCGTCTTTTTGTCATGTCTTGCGCAGAAATAGTCCAAATTGCTTGGAAACTACATACAACAATGACTAGCTGTGACCACGGCGAGTCCAGTGATCCATGAACCCTTCAGTTTTGTTCAATCTGTTGGCCTTATTTCTGACGAATTCCACTGTTTAGTTTCCAGTACCTCAGGCGGTACCTGGGGATATGACAGCGACGTAAACCTTCAAGTCCGAAAGTGGAATGCTTCAAAGTTCAAGATGCTAACACATTTGAGAGAGCGCGTTCCCGTGACCATTTTGATACCACCTTTTAAGGAGTTCTCTAGCATTCAGTGCGAAATGAAGGAAAACCCTCTCATTTTTTCGAATTTGACGCTTCGTTGCAGCCGTATCTGGAGAAGGAAAAACCCTCCAAATCTCTTTTCTTCGGGCTTTTGTTTTCATCGTCCTCTTTCTGGAACGCATGATGGATTCCAGCCCGTACTCAAGGGAGTGATCGACGAACCTAACTTCATGACTGTTCCAAGTTTGTACCTGCATCGCTTTGAATCTAGTAAAGTGGCGGCGAAATCGCTCAAGGACTATGAACTTGGTTTACTGGTACATGGAAAACTCTTTGTATACTCCGTTACAGGCAAAGGATTCTTCCGCAATATGGCCGTAAAATCGGTTTCGGCCCCTCTAATGTGATAATCACTTCCTCCATTTTTGAGTGGGCACATCATCATGGCACACTGAGTGAGCACAAGGGCAGGCGAGATTTTTAACCCATTCGCAACCGGGCGCGTTTTTCGAAAACGGCTCATTCGAACCGGAGCATTTGCGAGCTCTTAGCAAGTGTCCACCACCAGTGGTGAACACGGTCCCTCGGGACCCCTTACTAAAAATTTTAGCATCGTTCAACATTCTGCTCCAGAAATCTCCTTTTTTTACTGTACCATCGAGTGCAGGGGTTATTCCTCAGGGCTGGCTTGGTTCCGGATGTCTGAGGCAGTAAAGAGTTGACAGTGCCTAGAGTTTTTTTCACCGGCGCTATTCGGCGCTAGGACCGTCGTTTTTTTTTCTAAAGTCGCAGCTGTTCTGCATTCGAGCTCGATAGGGGGGGGGGGGTGGGGGGGGAAGCCCGATCACAATAAGACATTGGTTTTTATCTTTGCAGAGCGTTACATGGCATGAGCGCCATGCAGTGCTCTGAAAGGCTGGAGCTTGAAGAAGGAGTTATTCCCTCCTCCTAAGGCAAGCTCCACCTCAGCATCGCATTGATAAACCTTGTGCCCTACGCTAACGTTCCTGCTGAAAATTAGTGTCATATCTATAATAAGGACAGCGAATAATCCTAGTATCCAAGTTCCCATCAATTTGGATGGAAGAGGTGATAGCACCAAATTGGCGCCTATTGGCGTCAATTGGCGCTGGGACCTCTGGTGAACGTCAACGTATTCGTGACCAGATCAACAAAAAGCCCTAGTATGTAACTTTTATTGACGTTTGGTGAAAAGGGTAGTGGTAAGTAGGCGCGGCACCATTCTGGCGCCCCGGTTTTGATGAAAAAACTGGTGGCGCCAAACTGGCGCCTAATGGTGCCAAATGGCGTCAAACACTGCGGGCGCCAGAAATGGACGTCACATTCGTGATCGGGGCACTGAGTAACCCCTACCGGCGATTTTTCAGCAGAAATTTTTCTAGACGTTTTGGGCTGAGGTGCTGCCAGTTGAGTCGTGCATGGGACCTTTATATCTGGAGATCTCGTTGGTCCACTATTTGCAGAAATTAACAAAGGTATGAAGACTTGTACCACCGGGAAAAGTTCCTCGAAGAACTCGAACTTTTTCTAAAAATTTTATCAAAAGCCAGTCGACCACATATGGTGGACATGGTCCGAAGTGGGCATTTCGGTGTCCACCACCAGCGGCGGACATTATCACGAATGGGTTAATTAACAACTGCTCTAGCACCATCCGAAGGCAGTTGGCACGATAAATCCCACAAGACGAGTAGGATTAATACGTCTGGCAGGACGGAATTCCGCGACCCTGAGCAGGCGCTGCACAATGCCTTTTCCAGAAGGAGGTGCCCTTATAAGATCCCCATCAAGCCATAACATCCCGACCCAAAGACCCTCCCACAAATGTTCGCCCGCCCACAAATGGAGGACCGTTATTGACGCTCTAATCGATTCATTTGCTAACCAGGTTATGAAGCGAAGGGATTGGTATGAAGCGGTCGTGATGTTGTATGAAAAAATGGGTATGCATATGCACCCGTACATTCGGTAGCGGTTATTGGCAAGACGCCTACAGGAAACTCGTCCAGAATAGATTTCTAACACATTGAGAACGGGGGCCCTTTCTTTCGCAACCGTTTCACTCCGTTTGTTCGCCATCCCAGGTATATGGCGCCCTACTAGCATTTTAGGCCGAGCACCAAATCATCGTGCCAACTGCCTTTAATCGGAAGCTCAACGCGTCAGAGTTCCCCTTCTGCTTGCTGCGATGCAACAAATCTGGTGATTCCCTATATTCCCCTTGAGAAAGTGGAAACTTTTCAAATTTATGGAAGCCTATTGAAACCTATACGGCTGAATTCTTCAAGAAAAATGGTTCACAACGATGTAAATATGCGATGTAAAAACCATGCTTTCCAATGAAGTCGATTTCTGCATCTTCCTGCTCCTATTCTTTTCACAAGTGAGGGTGACCCGTCTCTCGCTGACTCCAGTGCTGTACATAGATTGGCAACATTATGTAGAGGAGCTCATACCGTCAGAATCAGCTCATCAAGCTCTGAATTAGTTTATTTCCGAACCACTGAAATTTCTAGGTTTTGGTTTATATAATAAAACACTGGTTTATATAATAATATATAGAGAGGATTTATATAATAATAAAACAGATGAATTTAACTTTAAAGTGATTAGATTCCCACACAGTGATTCGAATATCTCCACTAACAACAAGGCTTCCGTTATATACACAGAAATCCTTAGGATAGCCAACACCTGTACTTGTTTTAATACCTTTAAAAGAAGGATATCGGATACGGTCAGAGTGCTTTATTGCAAAGGTTACAGTGAGGACTTCATTATTGCTAGTATAGTTAATAGTATTTATAGAAATAAACTTATATGTTACAAATACTCTATTACGAATGATTACGGTAGCACAAGCAGATTAGTCCGAGGTATTCTCAGTGGCTTCTTCTTATAAATTGGTGTCTATATAACACATTTGTTACCATGTTTCGTGTAGTATTTTCAGATAGTTATAATGTAACATCAGCTGATAGTCTGTTTTTCGTAATTACGATGTCCTACTAACGTTATCCCATCAATTAGCATTCTTAAACTTCTCAGTCTTTATCGTTTTCAACTTTATTCCTTATAAACTTTCTGCAAATGATTTTTTTTCTTCCTTTCATTACTGAGGAGCACGGAAGGAGGAATACGCTTTTGCTCGGCTTCCGGCTCACAAGGGAGGTCTTTCAGGTCGTGGCGCGCTTTTTGTAAACGGTTTGTTGCTTGTTGTAGGAGCCCATACAAGGATCACAAAAATGGGTTTCATTTTTGCTATGCGTTTCTGGGTAGGTCAGAAACTGAGTGAAAAGAATTTGACAAGAATGGGCGCTTTTAACAATCTCAATGGGCTCCTTTCTGCTTGTAACTTCGAGCATGCATAGTTTATGAGGTGGTCACTAATTAGGCCTTAAAAATAGATTTGATTAAAGTCAAGATGTAAGTATGAGCACCGACGCAAGAGTGATGTTTTTGTCAGCGCTCCCTTCACGACCACTGGCATCGGGAGACGGTAAAGAGGATCGTAATTTGCCGCACCGCTACGCGCGGCGATGGGCGCGGCGTTTTTATAACTCGTTTAGACTGTAGAATAGAACACCGGACTTCATGTAGACCCCGTCATCGTAGACTGTCATTATTGTTTTCGGTCCGTAGTAGCATGTTGTCGCCATCTACTACCTGGAATCCTCGTCATTTGCAGGCGAGACGTCGCACGCGACGCCTAGCAACGCGGCGGATCACGACCCTCTTGTCACATACCCACTGGCATCGGATCGGATGGCGCAGTGGATAACACGACGGGTTCTGGATGGCACGGCAAGAGGGGAATTTGTAGATCGAATCCTCCTCGTAGGAAACTTTGTGCATTTTTCAGCTTTCCATTCATTCGCGTGCCTGTGTGTCTGGCATGGGAAATGAGTCAAGTATATGCCATTTGAAGGCATACACCTGTTGCCACATTGTGGCCTGAAAGTGTGCTTGTGCTGCTCCTCGCAGCTCATGTCAGAAGGGTTATTGCAATGAAGTACCGTCATATTTATGTTCAGCGGGTTAGATTACCCCTGAGGGCTAATTTCTAGCCAAACCTGACGTTTCGACCTAACTTGGGAAATGTGGGCCATTCCATGGATAATTAGCAGCAGGCTGGGGTCCACCCACCATGGATGACTGGTCTTGGGGTGGAATTTCCTAGCGGTTATCAGGAAAATGATGCAGGCGGCACGAACAAGTGAGCCAGGTATTGTACTTTGCGAAAAGACATGGCTGAAGGGTCATTTCAGTGCAAAGACCAGTCATCACCAGTATGCTAGTCGGAGTACTGGCTATCATCCAGGCGTGACCATCTCTACCCCATTTTTTCGAAGTTGAGTCAGAAGCTCGGATTTCCTCAAGGTGGCGTTTCTAGGGGTTGTTTGACCCCCTGACGAATATGATATCTATTTCGCAAGGAGCTGTGAGTCGCGCTAGAGGTGCAAATTCACTGCGCCAGCCCACCCGCAAGAAGAAAAACAGTGAAGACAAACCTCCATAACTCCGCTCAGGAATTGTTCCGCAAATTTTGAAGGTTATTCTGAGTTCACTGTGTCAAGACGAGTAATGATATGCCCTCACTGGAAATGGCCAGGTTGCCCTGCTGGCCTTTACTGGCTGACACCTTACAAACCGGCACACTTGTGTGGAGAACCTTGTTTCCGGAAATGTTCTCGTCTCATTGCGTTGATACAGATGCAAAACTGTTGCCACAGCGAGGATCCGAACTGAGTCTCACATTGTCGTGCCATCCAGAACCATCGTGCTATCCGCTACGCCATCCGATCCGCCAGCAATGGTCATCAAGGGAGGCCCTGACAAAACTTCACTCTTGCGTCGGTGCAAGTGTGTTACCACATGAGACTTACATTTTGACTTTAATCGGATCTATTTTATAGCCTCATTGGTGACCACCTTATAAACTATGCATACTTGAAGTTACAAGCAGAAAGGAGTCTACTACGGTTGTTAAAACCGAACATTCTTGTCAAATTCTTTTCGCTCACTTTTTGAGCTACCCAGAAACGCATAGCAAAAATGAAACCCATTTTTGTGTTCCTTGTATGGACCCCTATAACTAGCAACAAACCATTTCCAAAAAGCGCGCCACGACCTGGAAGACCTCCCTTGAAAGAGCACGTGCGAAACGGAAGCTGAGCTATCTTTTTGCTTTCGACCCCCACAATAATTCTCATTTATTAGATTTTACAACATAGTCCATTAATCTCAATTTCAATCATTTTATTTAGTACTCATGCCTGCTAAATTACGTAATGGTAGTGGGATCAATTAGCGAGCGGCGCTCGTCGTTGTAACTGGAAGGGAACGCATCCCACTGAAGAGACTTACCGTTAGCTACTATGTTGTACTGGAAGGTTCTTCGAGAAGTTTGTCTGTCCCCGATGGTACCACTCGGTTCGAGTTCGAGTGTTGTCAAACACATCGTTGGACAACTCCATGGCAATTTTTTTAATTTTTTGATTCGACAGCACTTTGTCAAGCAAAGACTTGTGTCAGAATCTTTAATTTTGAAGCAATAAGATTGAATTGCGCTTTCGGACTGGAAGGTTAACGACGCTGCCATATCCTCAAGTACCACCTGAGGTGAGACTGAGCAGTGGAATTCGTCAGGAATCCTTGTATCATCTGTGTCCCGTTGGTCATCAAGTTCCTCGAACGGGCGCCAGTGACATCTCCATGCGTCCCCGCAATGTGCAAGAGTTGCTCAATGGACTCTGTCTCCTCGAAGGACACGATGAACTTCACAACATTCGTTCAGAGTTTCCACGAAGAAATCTGACCGTCGCGTAGGCTATCGTCTAGGTGTTCGCTTGGAATCCAGTGGGCCATCGCTCTGGTCCAGCGGTCCTCCTCGGAACGCATGACGTGCCCGATCTACCTGATCTTCGAAACCTTGGCAAATACGGCGGTGTCTCTGACCTTGGATCGTCGGCGGAGTGAGGAGCTCCGGATCCCCTCTCTCACCTGCTTGTAGTGGGGAGACTCCAAGCATCGCCCTTTCGATGACTCGCTGAATAGTCTCTCGTCGCTGAGGCTTAAGTCAAAGCAGGGAGGAACAAGAGGTGAGCAGAAGCCTGGTGTTCTTCGTCGTCTTCGCTACTCCCTTCATGTTTCTGAAAACTCTCCAAGCCACTCGCTTCCTCCTGCTCAGCTCTGCTGGGCATATTGGATCATCATATATTCATTTATCATATTGATTTCACGACCCAGGCATAGCTAGAGCATCCAGAGATGGTCGTTCCGTCGAGCGTGGATGAGGCATCAGAAACCAATCCGTTCTTTGTGAACATCGTCTTCGTTAGACCGATTTTTCCAAACGCGTAGTCAAAATCAGCTAGCATTCCGCTTGCTCAATGTTTGGTGTTATCGAAACGATGTTGTCTGCAAAGAGGAGATGGTGTAGTTGCAAACCGTCGATCTTCACTCCCATGCCTTCCCATTAGTTGATGCATGAGAGAGGCGCTAC
Source organism: Cooperia oncophora (assembly GCA_036418165.1). Lineage (NCBI taxonomy): Eukaryota > Metazoa > Nematoda > Chromadorea > Rhabditida > Trichostrongylidae > Cooperia > Cooperia oncophora. Next base: position 29,705 of record MU931142.1, read on the forward strand.
AGAGCCTGGACGAGATGGTGTCGCCCTGTCAGACCCCTCTCTTCACATCGATGATGATCTCTTTGTAGAGTGGTGAGATCTTGGTCGTGAAGTCGCTGTAGAGCTCACGAAGAATCCTGATGCACAGAGTAGGAATACCCTGGTTGCTTAGAGCTTCGTTAACCGCTTCTTTCTCAACGGAGTCGAAGGCTTACTTCAAGTCGATGAACGTGAGACATAACGGCACCTTGTACTCTCGCGAAATCTAATGAGCTTCGTTAAAGTGTGGATGTGATTAATCGTGCTGAATCCCCTTCAAAACCCTGCTTGCTCTCATGGCTATCCTTCGTTTAGTGTGCTGCCAGTCCTGTTCAGGATGACTCGAGTGAAGACTTTGTAGACTACAGACAGCAGGCAGATTGGGCGATAATTGCCAGTGTCGTATAAGTCTCCCTTCTTGTAAAGCTTTGCTGATTTTTCACGAGGTGGGTACCCTGCATTCCGACAGGTACCGCGTGAAAAGTTGAGCCAGAGATGTGACAAGAAGTGGCAGAAGATTCTTCGGATGTTCGGGTCTGATCATGTCGGGACCGGGTCCCGTACGATTCTTCACCGACGTGATGGCGTGTCGGACCTCAGAAGGAAGAACTGCAGGAACGACGTATCTGTCCTGCTCTAAGCGGTGTGGTGACAGGTGGACGTGGCTATCAAATAAATCAGAGTAGAAGTCGTGGATGCCCTTTTGGATGCGGTAATTTTCCCGCTCGGACGTCGGAGACTGGTCATCCTGGTCTTGCAGTCAGGGCACGCCATCTTTGTGATCATCACAACGGGTGGGTCGTATTTGCCCGCGATGGAGGGGGGGGGGCGTAAACGCATGGCCCATGTTGAAGTGGAGAGAGCGGTGATACACGGTACAAGTGAAAAGAAGCTCAAAAGGGACGATGTAGATGACAATAAACAGAACTAGGCACTATCGAACTATTTCTAGGCCAAGAACTGAAAAAAGTATTGCTGAAATTTTTTCCTCCTTTCTCACAAAAAAACTTTTAGACACTTTGCCCACCAACCCTCCTCATCTGGTCTAGATAAATCCCAATCCACTAATCCGCAAAATCTAGAAAAGAACCCATTGCAAAAGCTACATATGAAACCGTAGAAACTGAATCCTGAGCAATTTCCTCACAACAAAATCAAACTCAACAAAACAAAATCAAACTTAACAAAAACAAACAATCAAAAGAATTCACAATCAAATGGATAAGAAAAAATACTCACCAGGCCAGCTGGGAACCGGAACTATGGATTACTTCTTGGATTTTGGCTGTTCGCGTTCAGCGCGCTCATACAAGCTCATTGGTCGGCGCTATTTTACGGCTTGGAGCCAATTTCAAGCCAAACACGTGAAAGTACCCCTCATTTCAACACCCATAACTTCGTTGAAAGTGAAGCTATCGGAGAGGGGTAAGAGGGAATGAGTAGAGCTAGGTCGGCTCTTTTCACCTGAATTGAGCGATTTCAAAAAACGTTCCGATTCCAGAGATTTTCCCCGTTGTCATCATCGTTGTGATCCGTCTGTGATCATTTTTGCGCACCGCGAGTCGCTACGCTTTGGACGTCCATTGCAAGCTTCATACACGGCCTTTCGTAAAAAAAAGAATTGTGCCTTAAGCCGAAAGATTTGCTACTTTCCAGGCAGGCTTAATTTTCTCCTAGGCCTGCTGTTTGAAAAAATTCCCCGTTGTGATCATCTCGTGCTCACCCCCCACGACACGAAAAATCAACCCCTCCGAGGCAGGAAACACTCCAGTTGGCTTGAAGACTTTGGTATGCTTCTGAAACACCTGTTCCGCAAGGGGTATTGAAGAATGTAATGGCGCTAATTGGCACCACCTGTGCAATGCGCCATGCATGGGGCTTTCACGCATGTTTTGGAAAGGTGTAACTTCTATATAGGGTTCCCAAGTGCAAGCACATGTGCTCCTGCGATCAGAGATGTCCGGCAATGTACTTTCATCTGTTCATTAATCGTCACGCTCGTGAGTTCTCTTGTTTGTTTATAAATTCATGATGCCCTTGTGGGCGGTGATCGTAGCTCCTATCATCGCCCCTTCCTCGACGTATTGTCAGTATGCTGCACCAGTGCCAGAGTGCTGGACGTCTGGACGTGCTTGCGACGTACGTAGGTACTGCGACTCCCCCCCCCGCTCGACAGCAAAATTTTATAAAAAAACCAGAAATTTTTTGGGGAAAAATAGACAAAGTGGTAGGAGGTTGGAAAAATCTAGGGAAGAGGTATGGGGAGTAGGGTCGTACTTGAAGATGGAATTAGGGGGGGGTCGTATTTTTCAGGAAATGATCACAACGCAATGGCGTGCCCTGCTTGCATTTGGCGAAGTCGTGGCGGGTGTTGCGGGTGTCTTCCCTGAATCTGCGGCTTCCACAAGCACGCTTCTCTTCTCTCGTTGTAGTCTTCCGTTATCGCTTCTCTGCATAGCTTCGCAAGCTCAGACGTCAATTTGTAATTGCCTGCTCGTGGCTCGACGTTGGCAAATCAGCTCGAGAGTTTTTAAATATAGACGCTCCTTGGTAAGCTTGAACTCTTCTTGGCGCAGTCGTGAAGATGTGCCACAAACCGTTTCCGATCCCTCGTCTATGTTGTCAATAACGGGATCCTCCCAGAACCCAGCGAGTGAAGTGAGGTAATCCCAACTGGTGAAGCTCTTGGGGCTTTGCTTCTTGAACTTTGCGGCTCTCTCCTGGCATCGAAACGCGGAGTTTCGCGAAAGAGACGGTGGTCGAATCCCGTAGAACTTGGGAGCAACAGCGACATCGGTCAGACAACACATTTGATTGAAGATGATCTCATCATAAAATTGTCCACGACTCCAATGTCTAGCATAGAGTGTAGGGCTTCTGGAACTGTGAGTTACCATGGATGGTATGGGTCGACATGATAAACTCAGACAGCCTTTCACCCTGCTCATACCATTCTATTCTCCGATGCGTCGTAGTTGATTTTGTTCGCATGGAACGTCAGAGCTTCCATGTGAGCTTCCAATGCAAGCGTACGTGCGCTGAAAGTACAGATCGTCATCCTAGTCCTGGGCGACTTAAATCTCCGTAGGCCCTTGCAGCCTCGCTCGAGCGGTCCCAGCCGACGCTGCCCTATCGGTGGTTCCCTCAGATTCAGGGGCATGAGGCCCATCTTCATTGCTGTTTCCGGCGTGAAAAAATCCGCGTAGCTCGCCAGGTTCTGACGTGGCACCCTCATTAGAGCGGTTTGGAACAGTCCAAACCTTCCCCCCCCCCGCCACATTGAGGCCGTGGTAGGATTTGTGGGTTCGCAGGTCAACAAATTGAACAAGATTGAACGGTGAGATCATTAGTCGCCGTAGTTCAATAGTGTAATTTCCAACAATTTGGACCCCGCTGCCCGATTCTGCCCAAGTTATGGCAAAGTGACGGTTCGCGACGGAAAAATCTGTCACAAGCCGTCGATTAACCACAATTCTGGAGCGGTATTGTCGCGGGCCATGGCACCCTACTGAAGCAATCGACATCGGTGGTAACCGCGGCTCCCACCGTCCCATCGCTTTTCCACACTATTTTGCGCACCCGCATAGGAAGGGTGGACCAAACCCCTCGGAGATCAGTTTCCCTACGGCGGGCACCTCACCGACTCCCTACCGTCTACGGCGTCTCCACCGTACCGTCTCGCACGAGACCGTGGCCCTACCCCCGTATACCAACCAACACGGTAACAATACCAACAGAATATGTATAGAATCACAAATAGGCATCCGTGGTAGAAACAACTATGATAACAAAGAGAACATTAAATAATCTACATCATTTATTATACGAGCTACTCACCGCACTACAATAAAATTTTTCCCCCTGGCCGCCGTTCTCCATGGGCTTCGTTACATAGCTGAACACGCAGTAAGCCCCGTGGCCTACTCGGCTTTATCCCATTCATGAGTACTATGCCCCCATCCTGCCGGCGGTACTCCTCATCAATCCATGAGGTCGTCGATGTCCGGATCGGGACTGGAGTAGAGGCTGCTCCCAGTAGGGGAGCAGGGGATGGACATCGGCCGGCTCAAGGATGGCGCTCGATCTGCCCCAGCTTTGGAGTGGACTTCCCCCCCCCACCTTTGGCGCTGTCACCGCGTTACCCGGTGAAAACCGACCGGCACCGGCTCTAGCCGCGAAGATGTACTACAGTGACCGCGACTGCAGGAGACGACCCACGGCGCACACGCCGTGGGAACCGAGCGCGGATTGGTCGGGGCGCGAGGTGCGCCCAACGGCTACCGTCGCATCCACGACACTCCCGGAATGCGCGAGAAACCGCCATGGGGGTCGGAATGGTCAAGTCTCCGCTGGGAGAAGACACCAAACGCCCAGAATTGAGGCTATTAAGTTGGAAAACACTAATGCAGCTAATGGAAGTCCGCCCTCACATTTTTCCTACCCACAGGCGACCATACTACGTAACAATCGTGATTAGTTGAACAAGTGCCTTTAGGGCTATTCTCAAAAAACACTTCAACCGTTATCAACAAATAGTTCCTTAAGGGCATCCAGAGAAACAAGGAAAAAATACAAAACACATACAGTGTAATACGTAATAAACCTCCAACAACGAGTTACGAAAGGCACCAAGAGCGCCACTCGAGAAAAAGCAATGAGAGCGCCTTATGGGCCACTCCAAAAATAGCATAAGAGGGAGTGCTTTAAGGGCAACTACTCCAAAAAGATAATGTATCGTGGAAGGTGCCTTGTGGTCCACCTCGTCAGAAACATCTTGATGGGCAGGTGTCATTGTAATTCTTCGCCCTTACTATCGCTGGCCATCTGCTTGATCCATCGCTATATCGATCCACACACTTCACCATTGACCAACTCGAAATCGTCCAGTCTACCACTCGCCATTCACCAGTCGCTTACCCAGTCGGATGGCCCTAAGCGATAAAAAGGGAGGTACGCCCGAGAGCTCGCTACAGAACCATCGGAATCAAAACAAGACGGAAACGAAGTAAATGATGTAGATATAGGCCTACCTGAACTCAATTGCCTTTTTGCACTGGGAATCACACTGTAAACTTCATTGTATTAGCGGACACGTATTAGACGCACGCATTATGATATGTTACAGACATGCCGACCTCACCCTAGGCGGCGAGTGAGGCCGACGCTGCTGGTATCTCACATGAACAGGCACGTACGTCGCTTTCTCAATCTCGCTGTAAAAGCGTGAGGCCCAGGGCACAGCATCGTTGTGTGAAACACAAGGGGGGGGTCGTACTTTTGCTTGGGGAGAGGGGGGTCGTATTTGTTGGAGAGAAATTTATTTTGATAGTTGATTTTATCTTGTGGAAAAGTGGGGGTCGTATTAATTTTTGTTTTATATGCATTATATGCACCCTGTACACCCGCCGGATATACGTTGCATCATAATTATTGTATACCCCCTCCCCCCGCCGAACAAACATTTTGCGCGAACTATATACTCATCGCTCGTCAGTCGGCGAAAGAGCCGGTCGCGTGGAGGGGGGGGGGTACGTAACCGAACGGGAAAAAAGGGGGAGGGTGGACCCCATCAGAGGGGGGGGTCGTACTCTCACCGACATTTCGCCTATCCCCATGCTGTACCCTGGTGAGGCCGCAGTTGTAAGATCGTTGACAATAAAGAGGTTCGTTACACAAAGCGCTTGATGGTCCGACGATTCCCGTCATAGCCTGCAACCGTCCGCAGTAGCCGATGTGGTCTGTCCCAAGGCAAATTTAACACCTCTCGTCCTTGACCAGGAGGTTGGCCCCGGTCAGGCCCCTGTGTAATGACATTCGGCTAAATAATGCCCTGGGGCCGAGCAGAACACGCAAGGTGGCTGATCCTGCGGCGGGATAGCTTGGCGTGGCATGGTCATGTACTGCGGGCACGCGGATCTTCCTGGCGTACTATTATCACGTGAGTATGAAGATTCCTCAAATCCAGGTCTTCGCGCAACATGCGTGTCCTCGCGCTACACACGACTAGTGCCACGGCCCCTCTTCCTGGTTCCGTCCTGTCCCAGTCGACTTCGAGATCTAGATCCTGACCAGCCTCCCAACGACGGCGAGCTTCGGCCTCAGGGGTGCCGCAGCACTAGGAACCCAGTTTCGAGGGTTCCTTTCTGGGAAGGACCTTGTCCTTCCTCCTTACATACTACGGACTCGTGCTTTGGGAAGCACCCCTCCCCCCGATTTGAATTTAGGCTTCGATGAGGAGGATTCTGGCGCACTACTTGGCGATTCCGTCTTGCGTGTCACTGTGGTGGCTTGGATTTGTACATCCTCAGTGACTTGGATTTGTACATCCTCCACTATACGTCTGGCTTCATCCTGAGATGAGCGACGGAACTGATTGGCCGCCTTACTATCGAACAGCTGCACATAGTGTTTGCTCCACCAGCTGAGGTAATGAGCCTCAGGGCGCATCTGTCTCGGGAATCGTCCTGGCCACTCCTATTGGTAGGGAAGTTCTTCGCCTCCGGGTCACCCTTACCTAGGTTGGCTACCTGACTGAGCTGGAGGGCTTGCGGCGAGCGGAAGAGTCGTATCATGTGGAATGAGAATGCAGAGGCACGTAATAGGGAGGAACTAATTTTGGTATCGGTCATATTATGCGAATGCAATACTTTTATGAACCTTTCCTGATCCCCGGTTTGCTCCAGCTACTAGGCATTATTTTCCCTTGCAAAACCTCTTTATGGATCCTGATTGCAGTCTGGCTATGAGTCAGCTCGTCTATCCATGCCATAAGGATGACGAAGCCATGGCTCCATGGGTCTCTATTTTGCATGAGCAAGGCGAGCTGACCTATGAGCTCGACGCATTATTGACCGTTTTACGTGATAGCTGCATCGAATTAACGATGCAGATGAGGCTGTCACGGTACTCGAATTGGCTGTCAGTAACGAGTTTCATGGTGCCTTGGTCCTCCATCTTCATCACAAAATCAAACACAGGCTTTAACTGCATGGCAGTCAATTCTTCGACTGTACTGAGATTAAGGAAATAAGAGCTGTAAATACCTACAGGTGGCAGTGGTCATACGTCTTGCGCTGAATAGTTAGGCGGTAATATCTCGCTTTTACCCTTACCTTCGAACGACGAGATTACGTCTAACTGCAGTTGCTGCCCCTCTTTACGAGTCTGCTTGTAAGCTTGTTTTAGTTGCTACATTACGCAATATTTCCCTATATTTGTCGATGGTCTGTCTACGTGGATCGTACGTAAGTTCGACTGCAACAGACACTGTTGTGGACGACGTATTAAGTGATTTTTGATGCGCTAGTTTGCTGTGGTCGGCCAACTGGTGCAGATGCAGTGCTGGCCTTGGGTTTCACACATGGTGACAGCTTGGTTTTCTCCCGATACGTCGTAAATGATGACGCATTACCCTGTTCTTGAGGAGCAGCAGGAATGCCTGCCGACGCAGTAGTATTGGGCGGTTGATCTATTTCCATATTAACCGGGTCAGACGTCTTTACAGGAGCCTTTTGTTTCATTATCATCGACTCTTGCAGACCAGATGTTTTGTTCATCTCGTCTGCCCACGAGCCTGCCAAATGGACAGGTTTCTGGAAGGCCTGTTGAGCCGACGATGGAGCATCGGGATCGCTGTCTTCTTCCTCCTCGCAGGGATACTCAACGCAAAAGCGCGCGTAGGGTGCGTTAGGATCAACGAGCTCGGCGTGGACTCTCGGCGAAGGAAAAGACCTTAGAAGGGTTTTCCAAAGTAGGACGCACTACTGCGGAATCAGCTTCACCTGTGTTTCGAACATACTTACTCCACTGAGGACCTCCTGCTCCTGCTCCCGTGGCGCAGTTGGCATGGCGACTCTCTCCTGCGAAACAGAAATGTCTTCATACAATTGTGAAGCTTTCGACGAAATAGGTGACGAAATATCGACAGAAGTAGCGAACGCACTATCTAAATTTTCTACCATTACATCAAGGTGATTGCTAAAGTCTCTGTGGCCTTCTTCTTCGATCTGTGTGACTTTTTCGCCATTTCAGAATAGCAGCATTACCAGGAATAACTGATCCTGGAATCAGCACGCATTATAAAATGGCATCAGCACGCATCAGATCGACTGATAAGATATGAAGAGACAAGAGTGAGAACTAACTTGGATGGAAAGAGTCCCGAGTGAGACACGCATATCGATTAACGATGGCTTTACTGGTTGCGAAACCCTCTGCGCCCGGTCAGTGACCGTATGGGTCCCGCGGCGACAGCCTCTGTACCGTAAGCGCTTTTGTGCGCACGCCTATGATGGGTCAGTTACTAACAACGTAATGGAACGATGTAACCCCAGGTGTGAACGAAGTTATAATGAGGTTAACCCAGAGTAAACGTAATGAAGAGGGTAAATTGTGCTTGCGTTGATCCCTATACGGACGCTGGCGAACAAAAACCCATTGAAGAAAGAAGTAAACTGACGGGATGGTTACACCAAGTTGCTAATGAATAGAATATAATATGATGCTCTACGATAAAATGCTACATTGAAAGAAAAATGAACTTATCGCGAATGTATCCTTTTGGCTACTCGCGGCGGCTGAATCCCTGGCGGAGGCGTCGAAGATGTTCTAGTCGTCGTCCTCTGCTGAGATAGATCTGTTGCAGCGTCGAGTGCGTAATGTTCCAACGGAACCAGTTGATTGATTGGGTGATCTGGAATGGAGTCTCACCTGTTCAACTTACACAGACCGAAGAACTCCGTCTCGCGACGTATCCATTTTCGTACTTATGGGCAAAGGTTATTCGTACGGGGAACGTTTTCCTGTACGATTAGCACCACTTCTTCAACCGTAGGTCGTGAGCGTGAGCCTCGATTTTTTTCTGAGGTAGCTGGATACACGCTCGGCGAAGGTTTGATAGTACTGCTTTCGCCACAATGACCAGAAGTGGTCAACGTAACTAGGAGATGTTCGTGTTGACCCTCCAGAGACTGCTTGGTCTCCGAATCACTCGGAACGTAGTACTGAAATTCTGAGCCACTACAACTCGGTGGAGAGAAGGGGCTTAGCTGGTAGTAAGGGCTAATGAGATCTACTGGTCTCAGTGTGGAAATCTCTCCTGTAGCCTGTATTGACTGTTGTCAAGGGTCTCGTGTTCAGAGTCGCTTTGATCTCTATTAAAATACTTTCGAAAGGACGAACATGTAAAGTATCACGATGGGTCGTCTTCTTCAACGATCGCTTCACTATTCCGATGAGTTCTTCATAGAAGCCGTCCTTCCACGGAGAGGAGGTGGTGATGAACTTCCATCGGAGGGCATTTTGCGCAATAAATTGATAAAGTAATGTATCTTCTTCAATCTCGAGCAGATCATTTACCAGTACTTCTCTGCCTAACTTGAAGGTAGGGGCGCTGTCACTGACTATAAAGTCAGGAGTGCCTCTCCTGGCAATGAACCTGCGAAAGACCAAGAGGAACTCGACTGCTGAGTTGTCATAAACCAACTCCAAGTGTAATGCTCGTGTAGTCATGCATGTGAACGAACACGCCCAGACCTTACGAGTCTCCGACGAAGTAGTATAGATTATAATTGGACCGAAGCAATGTAACCCAATGCGTCGAAAGGGTGTGCTTTGAGTGACTCTTTCATATGAAAGGCCTGGGGGATTAGGGTACCGGTAGGGATGTGCTTGGTGTCTTCTGCAGGGCATACATTACCTTATCACGGCACGAACTGCATTACGAATTTGAGGAATGAAATATCTGTGGCGTAATACGCTTACAATATGCTCTACTCCTCTGTGGAATAGAGCACGATGGCGTCTTGCGACGATCATAGCGACTAAGGGATGATTCGGCGTAAGGAGGATCGGATCCTTGGCTGTACCTATCATATCGGCATTTCTCTGCATTTCATTCATTCGAGCAGAAAGTAGAAACGTCTTGCCCACTAATTTGGGGTGTAGTGGACACTTCCATTAAGGGAGGTATTTCGTCGAGCCGAAGTCGACTTGGGATTGAGACCCTACCGTAGACTCGTTTTCGGAAGAATCTGAGAACGAGAGCCATACAACGTAGTAACTTATTGTAGTCGTTGGTCCTTTGAAATGGTAACATTGAACGATGCTGTCTGGTGACAAAAAGAGTGGAAACCTTGAACTCGGCATCCGTTTCCGGAGTCGAGAGGGGTTGGGTAGTGAAATCCATTGTTGAGTGTGGCCATTTCGTGGGGCATTGACGCGCGAACAGTGGTCCATTCCACCAGATATGGTCAGCTATTTCTCCAGCTGAGAGACTTCTAGTCGCACAATCTGGTAGGACTCTTTCGAAACGTAGTAAAACTTTGTCTCGATGCTCTCAGAAGCTAGAATACGCAATACATTTCGAACATTCAAGGCGATTATCGAACGCTTTCATAGATCTATTGGTATTAATCCAATATAGCATAATATGCCGTCCGAAAGAAACGAACTGTTTTGACGTCGATCTTCAATTCCTTCAGCAGGAACCGGGCTACTGATGTTGCAATGTCACAGTCCATTAGTTCCAAAGGGGGTATCGTGGTCTCCTTGACCGGTGCTAGCCTCGTTTTAGCCACAAGAAGATGAGATTGCGTAGGAGAACTGGGTGCTCTACTAAGTAAGTAGGACATTTTGGAGTAACGTTTAGACGCGTCTGCGAAAAGCTAGATTTCATGTTCGACCTGATCGTCTCTATACGCGATGAACCTGATGATGGATGATGATGATGGATATGGATCTATACCCTTCAATCCGACTTATGATTTCTTGCCATCTGACGGAGTACTGCTCGCCGAAAGGCGAGTCCCAGTCATATTCTTCCTTCTGAAGATCTTTAATGAACATCTTCGCCTTGACGAACAACGGAGTAAGTATTCCAACGGATCGAAATTAGACGCTATTGCTTGGACAGCTTTCGTTTCTTCTCGGTGGGATGCTAAACTGACCTGAATGTGGATGATGTCACCCACTGGGTCCCATTGCAGTCCGAGTAATTTGACCGTATTAGAAATTGCTTTCATTCTATCGTGTTCAGAAATATGTTCCATGGCGCACTCATTGTTGGACATGAACTCTCTAAGATTCATGCCCATACACTGGAAAGTCTTCTCGCATTCCTTTTGCTTCTGAATGCGCTCCGTGCTGTCTGCACCGATGAATACATTGTCCACATAGGTGTTACAAGAACTCCCTCATGCAACGTATTACAACTGTCTCGTTCAAGCGCGTATATGATGGACATATTGAGCAAGAATGGAGAGACATTCATGCCAAACACAACACGCGCGAATCTGAAAATACGGTCACTGAAAATAGAGGTTGTCACCCGCTGGAGGGCACGCACTATTCTTAAGCCACAGAAACCTTGTCACGTCTCTCTGAATTTTCTGGAGACGGATCTGATATGAGGCTTTTCCGACATCACTAATGATGCAAAATCTTGGGAGTCCAGCACCAGCAAGATCTGGTGGCAATGTTGGCCTTGATGCAGGCATTTAGGCATGGCGCCTTTCTGATGACTGGAAGCATCGAAGACAATCCGCACTGCTGTAGTGGTACTATCGACTTTTGAAACCGCTTGATGTGACACGTAATATACCTGCGACCGTCGAAATCGAATTTCCCTACTTCCCTACCTGATCTTTCCTGGTTTTTTAAGGTCACGCAGTATTGTTTCCATAGCTGTTCTTTGTTGCGGAGTGAATCGTACTGGTGCTGTGGGCGTCTCAAAGCAAGGAACTTATTATCCAGCGAGCGTGGTGTGTTCCTTACACGGGAACTACACGTGAATCAGCCCGTCAACAACCTGTACGGCGTCGTAGTAACCTCTAACCACCTCAGCGTTGACGTAGTCGTCCTGTGCAGGACACGTACTATCTGTGATTCCGACGAACTCGAGAACCCAAAGTTGCTTGATGTCTGGGTCTTGTTCTTGTCGACCTGCGCTACTTCTGATGTCAGTAAAGCTGTACAGGCTTCGCGCGGAGAGGGAATTTGTCTCGGGCAGACATCATCATCTTCTTCTTCTTCGTTCTTCTTCTTCTTTCTTCTTCTTCTTCTTCTTTCTTCTTCTTCTTCTCTTCTTCTTCTTTCTTCTTCCTTCTTACTTCTTCTTCTTGACTTCTCTTTTCTTCTTCTTCCAGGCGTTGTCCCGCTACCGATGTCAGAGGGGTCCGCTCTTTTGATACAACTACGCCACTTTTCCCGATTGGATGCCTGATCGACATATATGCCAGCTATTTTCAAGTCGGTATGCAACGTGTCGAGCCAGCGCTGTTTGAGACCCCTTGCCGCTTTCCTGGTACCTTGACATCACTACAGATGCGGTCCGATCGCGTGACGCCCGCCGTCCAGCGCAACATCTTCACCTCCATCACACCCAGGCGAGCTTCAACTTCTTTGGTCGCGGGCCAGCACTCGGCACCATATAACACGACAGGTCGGACGACAGTACGATAGATCTTTGACTTGAAACGCTCTGCTATCGGACGCAAGTGCTGATCCGAGATACTTGAATGTTTCCGTGCGCTTGAGCACCTTGTCATCGATCTTGATGGAACCCGGCTGATTTTGGTCGGTTGTCAGGTACTCTGTCTTGTTGACGTTCAATTTGAGTCCAAACTTCGCCAGACGCTCAGCCCAAGCTTGCACCTGCTGTTCCAGTGCGCTCTTATCTTCACAAGCAAGCATCACATCATCATCGTCCAAGGCACTTCCTTCTGAAGATCTCGTGAGTTGGCATCCATGACGGCAACCAAAAGAAGTGGGGAGAGCGCAGAGCCTTGGTGCACCCGTCGGTGATGGGGAACTCCATTAAGACACCCGCCACTTTGACGCCACTTTGCTCGATCTAGTGCATCTTCTTCAGAGAGGTTGACCATTTCCAAGTCCACATTTATGGTTTCCTGCCAGCGTAATTTTGGTCTTCCTCTCGGCCGGTGACCGTCTACTTCAAATCGATGTGCAACAGAAGCGAGGGTATCACGCTCAACTCGCAAAACGTGGCGATACCACTGGAGTCTCTGCTTTGCATCTTCTGGGCGATTGGGGCGTCACCCATCTGACATCTAATCAGATCATTACTGATTCTATCGAGGCGTGAAATGCCCATTGACAGTCGCAGCATTCGCATCTCCACGGCGTGGAGTCGGCGCTCCGCACTTTTGGTTGCTGGTCAGCATTCTGATCCGTATAGTGCCACGGGTCGAACCGCGGTCCGGTGTATATTTGACTTGAGGCGAAGAGGCATCGCCTATCACATAGCACCCCAGTGACTTCTCTCCATCTCTTCCATGCCGCGTTGACTCTCATTCGAACCTCATCATCAACATCACCTCCGCTTTGCAGGCGGGACACTAGGTACCTGAAAGACATCGTTTTCGGTAAGTCTTCGCCTTTGAATTTGATCGTGCCTTCTAGGGTCCGTTTCTAAGTATTCCGTCTTTCTGGTGTTGAGGCGGAGGCCATACTGGCTTAGACGGTCATTCCATGCTTGCACCTGATGCCGCAATTCCTCTCTACTGACATCCGCTAGGAACACATCGTCAGCATAGAGCAATGTCCATGAAGCAGTATGTTGCAGATTTCGTGTGAGTGTGTCTATGATGAGAGGGCCGAACCTTGGTGAACTCCAAACTTCATTGGAAAGCTCTTCGATAAACCCGCAGCACATCGTACTCGACTGGTGGTGTCCATATACAGCATTCGAATCCAGCTGATAAGTGCTTCAGGCACTCCATGCTCACGTAGCGCATACCAGATTAGTTGGTGAGGCACTCGATCGCAAGCTTGCTCGAGGTCCAAGGAAGCCATATGAAGTGGTTTCCGCTTTTCCCCGATGCTTCTCCATGAGTGAGCGAGCGGCAAATAGTGCATCAAAAAAGGGCTGTTAAAGGTCCATTGTGAAAGAATTCGACACCTCCTGCAATCCGTCGCACCCTTCCATCGCGTCCTGAAGGACTTGGATATTCCTGTGTTTCATGAGGTCGGTAACCTCACGAGACTTCCCTGTAGGCGACCCCACGTTCGGGTCCCAATTCGAACTAGCGGCACTATACTGCCCCAATCTCCCAACAACAGGCTAGTTTTGGGCTGACTTTTTTCTGCATTGGCAGAATTGGCTAACATTTTCTCCCTTGGGGTAATTCGACCTGATGAACATGAATATCACACCCGCTCGGCACGGAACCTCCCGACGCCTGCGCCACAGGGGCCGGCGCCAAGCGCCAAGTTACCCTCAAATAACCAAATTCGCTGAAAATTTATTCCCAGGGGTAGTCTAAAATCCTCAACATGAAGATCACATCCGCTCTGCTCGAAACTTCCTGGCGCCTGCGATACAGGCGCTGGCGCCAAAAGACACCAAATCACCGGCGCCTGTGGCTTGGGTGCCAGGAAGTTCCGAGCTAAGCGAATATGGTATTCTAATTCAGGATGTCAAACTACCTCAGAAGACAATATTTGAGCCAAATCTGTCCACGGAGAAAAAAGTCGGTCAAAAATTGGCTCATTTTTGAATGGTTGGGGCAGTAAAGGGTAAATAGTGCCGGACCAGCTTCTTTGTCCGAGGCTGTTCACCCCTCGGTGCTCGTATACTGACCCACAGAACTCGGGCGAGGGTTCTGTGCATCACTTCCAGGTGAAGTTCTAGCTTTACATTGATACATCTTGCGACTTTTCGTGATTGTTGTGACTGGTTATTCCATCAGCCAGCCTGTCAACCTGGGCCTGACGCTGGTCGTTCCCTTCTTTGCAACTCTGACATATAAAAAACTACTAATTTCTACTGAATTCATGCGGAACGTCTTGAAGTACAGAGTCGAGAGCAGCGTAGCGTGCGCTAGAAATCCAGACCCGTGACTTCCATTCAGAAAGCAAAGCTGCATCCACTAGACCACGAGCTTGCTCTTCTAACTTCAATTGCGGAAGCCGCTAAGGTGAGAGAGGAAAACACATATCTCAGTTCAGGCCAGAGAATCGATCCTTAAATTTGTAATGCAAATTCAAGCTCAGCGGCATAAAACGCGTGCGGCGGTGTACACAGGAGGTGGACAAGGCAGTCGTATTCCGTCGCGCGTGGCGTGTCTTGTGGCCACGCGCGGCAAATTTTCGATGTGCGTCAGCTGTCAATTAGAGAAGCGAAACTTATAGAAATGAAGCACTTACAAATTTTGAATGATATACAATTTTCCCTTCTTTTGACACTCATGCTCAAATGGCTAGGCAGGACAACTCGTCGGGCGCGCTGTTGCACGCCAAGCCCAGCGTCGCAGCACATTACGATTGCCTTGTCGCATCCCAGTATGCACTATTTTGTAATTAGCCGGACTGACTCAATGACCTCTCTTAGTAGGTTGCAAGATTTTTCTGTGGGCTCTTCCCTATTCCATTTCCGTGTTTTCAAAGCCAATTGAAAGACAGCGCGGCTCAAAATCGATAGAACATGAGGCTCAAGAGCAACTTAGGTTATCTTGTCTAATCTAATTGATTAATTAATTGGCATTGATGATCGATCTGTCTATGAGTTAATCTCCCTAGCAGTGTACGAAACGAACGCTAGAAAGTTAGCAGTTATCAATGCCAGCGAGGATTGATAATGGAAAACCAACCGAGGCGGGATTAGCATGGCAGGCGGAGAGCTAATCATTGTTGACTCCGCCTTCGTCTATCAATCGAGTCCCAGGAGTGGGATATCCTCTGCGGTTGCGGAGTCCGCGATCATGTACAGTATAGAGTTTGTTCACCTTTGTTGAGCGCGGACGTTGTGTTTAAGTAAGCATATCCCTGACACTACATTTATGAAAGCAGACGATGTCGGACTTCTACACCCTCCTCGAACAGATACCGCTGTTCGTTCGATAGTTAGCGATCAACATGACCAAATAGTTAATGCGAATGTCGAAAGTTTCATCACGCCTGCACATAAATCGCATAGCTTTGAACAGCAGCATGCGCTAGAAGACGCATTAGCGACACATGACTTACCGATTGAAATCTTCTTGACAATAGACTCATGAGATTTTCTTTGCAGCTGAGCGTGCCCTAAACACTATGAACTTTGACATCCTTCATGGCAGGCCGATGCGGATCATGTGGTCACAGCGAGACCCTACCATAAGAAGATCAGGCACGGGCAATATTTTTATCAAAAATTTGAGCAAAGTCATCGATGATAAGACTATCTACGACATCTTTTCGCTGTTTGGGAATATACTTTCGTGTAAGGTGGGAGTATCGAATAGTGTTGCTATCTCTCTGCTAATCAAGCTCTTATCTACAGGTAGCTGTTGACGAAGAAGGAAATAGCATGGGCTACGGTTTCGTTCAATTTGAGACTGATGAGGCGGCGCAAACTGCTATAAACAAAATGAACGGTATGCTTCTAGCTGGGAAAAGTGTGTGAGTCGTAGATCATCAGATTAATTAACTCGATTAGGTCACTGCTTTGCTTTTCAAATTAATTCGAACCAGTCTGGCTGACGCGCATTTCTGCGCGCATGCCTAAACCTTTGTTACTGATAACTGACAGGACTCCTGTGCTGAGCACTAACACTTAGCCTAATTCCTATTTTCCAAAACGCTAATTTCATCATGTTTCTCACTTTTAATGAACACTTGCCAATGTTAGGTTCTATCATATTTCTAAAAGCACAATTCGTTGGAAATAGGACAGCATAGCGGTTGGAAGGATTCCGATGGTAAAAATATTGAAACCATAGAGGCTCTTATCATTCCATTCATTATTGGCAAACTACTCCAAACATCCTATTTTCGGGAACTCGAGCGTTTAGCGGTGGAAGCAATTCCGACCGCTAAACTGAGGGACTTTACTAATGGGAAACATCCTGACTTACTAAGCCTTCGCCCATTGATTCATTGGTTACGGTGATGTGAGCAGATACGGACTATCAATACGGACTCCTTGTAGGACACTGTCAGAATTTATCTTCCACCTTTAATGTTCCCTAAGCACCTCTGAATTACTTGCTCGAGCAGTTCCCAGTGTCGCTACAACGCTGCTGTGAATTTTCCTGGCTATCTCATCAGCTGTTATCAATTCCTCCGCCAGCCAATAATTTTCCCTCCTGCCCCCTGTCTTACTTCTTAGAACCAATGTCTCGTTGTTGCTGTGGCCGGTGCTATGAATTTGATGACCCTCGCTTTCTAAGACCCCTTATGGTATCTTATCAGTTCTTATCACTTCCTGCCACCCACCACTAATGTTTCCATCCTGCTCCCTATTTTATTTCTTGGAAAAAACACCCTACCATCACTGTGACGCACGTTATGGATTTTGTGACCCTCCCCTTCTAAGGTTCCTTATGGTATCTTATCAGCTCTTATCACTTCCTGCCACCCACCAATAATGTTTCCATCCTGCCCCCTATCTTCTCGAAACCAACGCTCTAGCCCTGCTGTGACGCGCGTTATGAAGTTGATGCTCCTCCCATTCTGAAGTCCCTTATGGTATCTTATCAACTGTTATCACTTCTTGCCACCCACCAATAATGTTTCCATCCTGCCCCTATCTTATTTCTTGGAACCATCGCTCTAGCCTTGCTGTGACGCGCGTTATGAAGTTGGTGTTCCTTTCTTTCTGAGGCCCCTTATGGTATCTTATCAGCTGTTATCACTTCCTGCCACACACCAATAAAGTTCCTGCCCGACCCCCTACATCACTTATCAAGTTGAGCGCTTTATCGCTGTTTTGAAGAAAGTTATGAATTTCCGGTCAAACACACATACAGACAGACACACAAACATTCACACACACACCAACAGACAAACTTAGCGGATTATATATAGTAGGATGATTGAGAATGGCCGAGTGCATTTCTATCATGTCGCAGAAGTCTGTAAACAACTAGTTAAAGTTATTGATTTGTTTTTCAGACAATATCTGTTCTACCTTCCCTAGAGTCAACTACTATCCTACTATTATAATTCGCTAAGTTTGTCTGTTGGTGTGTGCGGTTATGTATGTTTGTATGTGTGTTTGACCGAAAATTCATAACTTCCTTTAAATCAGTCGTAGAGAGTTCAAATTGATAGGTGATGTAGGTGGCCAGGCACGAACACTACCGGCAGGTGGGAGGAAGTGATAAGAGCTGATAAGATACCACAGGGGGTCGAGAGGAGAGTCGCCAAACTCAGCGCGGGCCACAGCAACGAGGGGACGTTAGTCCCAAGAAGTAAAATAGGAGGCAGGATGGGAACATTATTGGTGGGTGACAAGAAATGATAGGAGCTGATAAACTACCATATGAAGTCCTAGAAAAGGGAGGGTCATCACCGTCTTAACGCGCATCACAACGACGGCAGAATGTTGTTTCCAAGAAGTAATAGGCGCAGCATAGGTATAAGTATAAATTTATTACGTGTGTATAAGGCATACGTGAAAAAAAGATCGGAACACATTACATATACAAGTTCCAATATTGATAAGTTAGTTACAGTTTTTCGAAGACAGTAATTAACCAGCACGGGAACAATATTAGTGGTCGGCAGGGAGTGATAACAGCTGATAAGACACCATGAGGAGTCTTAGAAGGGGTTCGTTACCTGATTCATAACTTCGGTCACAGCAATGACCGGACGTTGCTTCCAATGAGTAAGATAGGGGGCAGGATGGAAACATTACTGGTGGGTGGCAAGAAGTGATAAGAGCTGATAAGATACCACAGGGGCTACTTCAGAGAGCAAGCCACAAAAGTCAGTGCACGAATTGTAGTACTACTGGGGAACTTCTTGCAGTAAGCAGTTCAGAGGTGGTTAGGGAACATTGGTGATGGAAGATAAGTTGTGATATAGTGTCCGACAAGGGTCAGTATAGGTTTGCAGCTCAACTCGGCTTGCGATTGATGTTGACCATCGCGCCCCATGGAATCAATGGGCAAAGGCTCCGTGAGCCAAGATGAGGTCGGCCAGAAGGAAAGCCAAGAACTACCCTTTAGTGTTATAGTGGGAATTGATTCGACCACCAAACTCTCGAGATTCGACATAAAGTAAAAGCCTGAAGTTGTTAGCCAGTGGGGTGATAATGGCCACCAACGGATGGATATGTGAAAGCCTTTCAACGGAAGCACTAGGATGTAAGCACATATCACTATAATTCCGATATTGTTACCATCGGAACACCTCATCCGCGAAGCTGTTCTATTTCCAGCGACTGGTCTGTGATTTTAGAAATGTGATAAGCACCGGACATTGGCAAATGCTCATTGAATGAAGAGGAGACATATGATGAAAGGGGCCCGAACTTCGAAATATGGGAATTAAGCCAAGGGTCAGAAGAAGTTCTTCTCTCTGATCGACGAATCGCATTGGATCTAGTGGCATTTTTGTGTAAGCATTGGCCGTGCAAACAGCTTATTCATCCAGTAATTTCACGGGCCGCCGCGCTCTCGAACTCACATGGACATCCAGGGATAACTTCGTACTCAAAATTATAGGCTCCTGCTTTGACGAATTAGCTGCGCGGAATTGTCCGACATTTGGGGACCCTATGCAGCTCTTTTATTTTAGCATCGGCAGCTCACGCTGGCGCTAGGGTGGTAGATGAATGACTTTGAGAGCGCTTCGAGGGTTTATGCCGACGGTACCGGACAAGTACTTTTAGTTCAATAGGGTGTAACGGAACTTTCTCGCCAACCTAATACCTTATACATCCAGCAATGAAATTATCAGGGGCACAATGCACGATCAGAGTCGCTATTAGAGAGGTATGAGAACAAAGCACCAGATGCTTACTTATTCGTGAGAAAGGAGCACAAGAAACGAAAATGTTTCGAATAATGCCCTCCTCTCTCTCTCCACTTGAGTTTCAGCATTTGGGATGAGCACGATTGAAAGGAAAACGTCCGCTCTCCACGATAGAAAAGACAGCAGCGAGCGAGAACCAGTAGTGCACGATGTAGTTGGGTGTACTCTCGCAGGTGGTACAACTCTACGTCTTGGATAGACTTTTGGGTAATCGTGCAGTGTGCCCTTGATCACAGGACTGCCCATTCTTCCCCTTGCTTTTCCGTACACTGGTGAGAACCTTACGGCTGTGGTACCTCTTGTAATTTGTCACTTATTACTTCATCAGCTGATACTTTACTTTGTCTTTTTTTGGTTTAAAAGTGGGATGTTCTTATTATGATATTTATCATTCAGGTATGTTGGTAAATTCCAACAAAGAATTCAGCAAATATGTGAGATGGGCGAGTCCACAAACAAATTCACAAACGTATTTATAAAGAACTTTGGAGAAAGTCTGGATAAGGAGGCGCTTCAGAGGCTTTTCGAACCGTTTGGTAAGATTACTAGTTGTACGGTCATGACCGATGCCGAAGGCAAGTCGAAGGGTTTCGGTTTTGTCGCTTACGAGCAGCCAGAGCAGGCCGAGAAGGTGATGTGATTTTTTTTCTTCATATCCATTCCACTGAAGCAAATTGGCTAGCATTTCAGGCCGTGCAAGAAATGAACGACTACCAAATTGAAGGCACCGATCACAAACTAGTAGTTTGTCGCGCGCAGAAAAAAAGTGAGCGTGACGCAGAGCTTAAACGCAAGCATGATCTTCAGAAGGTAAGACCGTTACTTACTGAAGTCTTCGTAGTACTTTGATTGTGATGTTTTAGGGGGTGAACTTGTATGTGAAAAACCTTGACGATACAGTCAACGATGAAGCTCTCCGCAAATACTTTGAATCTCATGGCAAGATTACTTCGTGCAAGGTGAGGTAATTAGTAGGTACGAGGCTGCTGAGCTACGAGGGCCGTTCAAAGTATTCTCGGTATCGGGGTAATTTAGCAGTGACGAAAGAATTTAAATCATTTTATTAGGTAACAACACTCCTTGCGGGTATAAATACAAAATTTCGTTCAGTTATCACACATGCTGTTCTGGTCACCCTTCGTGAAAGAAGACTGGAACGACCGATGCGACAGTGTTGAGAACATTATTACTGTCAAAAAAAATGAGAAAAATGAAAAGAACTCGAGAAAAAAAGATCTTTGTTGAAAGCCTCATGCTGACCATGACTACAGTCGTCATCCTTGCACTTGATAGGGGCGTGTGGGTTTATGTCTTTGGCTGCGATTTCCTATCAACCTCCCCTGTCAAAAATCGTGTCGGTCATGAGTGCAAAACGTATCAGGTGAATAGGGTTCCAGATGATGACAACTCGCCATAGCTCCAAATAGTTTTTCCCCTTAAAGTAACTATCATTAGATGGAAAGGATAGATGACGAAACCATGGGCGCTGAGCCCACACTGACCTTTTTGCCAGACTAGCAAATTACGGAAGCTCTAGTCTAGTTGTTTCAACAAGTAATCCTAAGTTGGTGGACTTACCATACCTGTTCAAACACTGTCAATTGCAATGGTAATTCGACGCCAACGAACTCGCTTTCCCCGGATACACAATCACGTGTCGGCCGAGAAAGGAGCGTGCACACTGTTTTGAAGCTTTCTCAGCCTTTTCGTTTGAAACGCGTATGCGACAAAAAGTGATAGAAAACGAGTAACACGAAGGATATAATACAGTAATGTTACTTCCTGTTCAAAATTGGTGCAGTACGGGTGCGGCGCACCGCGCCGCACGCCCGCCGCACTGACATTGGACTATTCAAAGTTGCAGGTGACGACTGTACCTGCAGGCGGCGATTGGCGCTCATTTTGCGTACAAGGAGGAAAAATGTTTTCAGAGGGTACTGGAAAGTTGGTTCCAGAGCAAGCAAGTGGATTGAGGCTATGGGAGAAATTACATTACATTGAAAAATAAACTTTACTGGAATTTTCTGCTTTTTTCATGTCTATACCGGGAACGCATTGAACATTCCTCGTACTTTTTTCACAGTCCACAGTGGTTCTGGCCTTCTGATGTAGTTTTGATTTCTAGGTTATGACCGATGAGAGTGGTCGTTCGAAAGGCTTCGGATTCGTTTGTTTTGAAAAGCCTGATGAGGCTACTAACGCTCTCACTGAGATGAACTCGAAAATGGTGTGCTCAAAGCCATTGTACGTCGCAATGGCTCAGCGTAAGGAAGACCGTCGCGAGCAGTTGGTGTCTCAATATATGCAAAGATTGGCTAGCATGGGGCTCAGCAATAACGCACCTGGCACTATAGGCAAGCGTATAAGATCAAAATTGTAAAGTATTGTCATTGCGGGGTTCTTGCTGGTTTTTGAGCACCCAGTGCCATCGCTACGCAATCCCGAGCCAAGTAATGCAACGTTGAGTATTGCCTTAATTTTTACTTACGCTCGAGCCGTGAAGGTTTCCTCGTCCATATAAAGGGTTAGTACAGAAAGCAACCAGAAGATGGGAAGAATAAGGTCTGGGCCACATTGGTACAAAGGTTGAGCCATCCAGGTCCGTGCATGAGTTTCGGCTCGACCTTTTTTGGACGGGTGGGTTGCACTGTCATGATGAAGGCAGACGGGCGGACAAGATCTTGTCTCTAATCGACGATTCACATTGGATCTAGTGACATCTTTGTGTAAGCATTGGCCGTGCAAGCAGCTTCTTCATCCAGTAACTTCACGAGCCGCCGCGCCCTCGAGCTCACATGGACATCCAGGGCTCACTACATCTTCAAAACTGAAGGCTCCGAAGGATTAGCTGCGTGTAAGATTGTCCGACATTTGGAGTCGTCGTCCTTATGCACCTCTTTTATTCTGGTACCGGAAGCTCAAGCTGGCGTCGTGGTGGAAGAAAGAGTATGAGAGAACGCTTCGAGGGCGGGTGCTGACGATACCGAGCAAGTATTTTCAGCTCAACAAGGTATAACAGAACTTCCTCGCCCACCCAATACACTCAATGAAATGAAATCATCAAGGGACAATGCACGATAGTACCTACCAGAGGTGTTCAAGAACAAAACAGTAGGTGCTGAATTACTCGTGGGAAAAGAGCTCAAGGAGAGCGGAAAGTATCCTGAATAGAGTCCTTTTCTCTCTCCACTTTATTTTGAGCATTGGATGAGAATGAATGAACGGAAAACGCTGATCTCTCGTTCGATGGAAGAGATAGCAGCGAGCGAAAATTACAGTGCATGATGTAGTTGGGTATGCCAGACAATCGCACACACCTGAGGCCTCTGCCGTGCGCTTCGAACTGTCACAGGTGGTACAGCTCTACATCTCAGAACGACTACCTTTCATTTAATCGTGCAATGTGCCCTTATCATGAAAATGCCCTTTTTCCCCCTTGCTTTTCCCTATACTGTTTGTGAGAAAGTTGCGGTAGTGTGATGGTGGAGATCTCATGTGATTTGACACTTATCTTATTCATCACCTGACTATTTACGTTGTTTTTTTTGTTCAAAGGTTGTTCTTATGGTATTTATTATTCAGGTGTGTTGCTGAATCTCAACCAAGAAGTCAGCGAATGGGTGCGATGAGCGATTGCGCAAAAAATATCACAAACGTATTTATAAAAAATTTTAAAGACGAGCGAATTACGTAAGCGTAAGTGTTCATCTTATTTGTAGGAACAGAAACAGCTGCTCGGAGAACGTATCTGCGCTCTCGTCGGAAGGTTGTATCCGGGCCACAAGAACGCAGAGAAGATCACTGGAATGATGCTGGAAATCGACAAATCGGAGCTTATTATGATGCTGCAGGACTTGGATCATTTCAAGTCGAAGGTGGAAGAGGCGTTATCGGTCCTTCAATCGACGGTCAGTATGAACTTTATTTTACTTATCAATATCGGCAATGGCACAGATTTCAGATAAGTAGCGACATCAAGGACAAGGAGGGAGGAGGTGGTTAGGGGTGCGACAGAGATGGGCGGATTTTTTTTGCAGCTCAGGAGCGACTGGCCAACGCGGTAAAATCTAGAGTGAACCTCACTCGACCCCTGGATACCATCTTAGTGGGTTCGTCAACCTCGCTGCGGCCCGGCTTCTATTGTCGGTCGAGCACGGCAGGGGGAGATTCACATGAAAAGAACCAAACTAGTAATAAAGCTGAAAAGCTAAGAGAAGAAAAAGCTGAAGAAATCAAGATAGAAAGGATACTTCCATAAAAAGGATACTCTGCAAGCAAGGGAGAGACGAGCCCATGAAAGAAATGACTACGGGAACGCGATGAAGAACAGTATCAAAGATCAAATCGGGGGAGGTCAATCTATACCATCTTTAGTTCGACGCGCCACCAAGGAAGTTGAAACTAATGCTCGAGACGAAGTGCTACTTGATTTTGAAATGATGCTTCCATCGAAATAACTGCAGTCTAAACTGCTCCAAATACTGACTACTCTGACTGGAAAGGAATCTCTGAGAGCATCCGTGTTAGGCCTTCAAGGCCATTAGCAGTAAGTGTGACCCTTTTACGTGCGAATCGGGAAGAGTTCTCAGAAAGATCTTGCTGTTTAAAGACACTTAATACGATCACTCATAGTTTGGATGTGCGTGACTAACAGCCCCCATCCCCCAGCTGTCGAAGCGTAGCGGTCTCCGCGTCCTCACATGCGGAACGGAGTTACAGGGCCGTGAAACACGCTATCATCTTTGTCATCTTCATCAACTTCTATTCGGAGCTTGAAGCATGAGCAGCACCTCAAATGTTATCCGCATCAGGAAATAGCGTTTTGCTAGTATCGAACTGACGGGTGTGCCGTTTTGATTTCCATGTTTTGTGGGCATGCGTGGCCTGCAAGGGATGTTGCAGAAGCAGCACAGTTGTTCTTGAGTTCTGGCCCTCGTCATCAACTTCGGTTTTTATTTCGCAGCACCTAAAATCTTATCCGCATCACGAAATCGCTTTTTACTTGTACTCCAAAGCGCAATTACACGACTTGGCAAAGTGCCAAGAGTGCCGGATGCGACACGCGCGCACACGACGGCTGTTAGCATGAACGGGAGTCTGCGCCGCAAAAAGGCATTGGGCGGAGCATGAAGAAATTAGCGTTTTCGCGGTCCTGTATCTCTATTCCTGCGCACGTTTGGACGGGGGAACCACTACGCTTCGACAGCTGGGGGCTGTTAGTCACGCATGTGATCGTACCATGTGTCTTTGATACAGTTCTCGCCTGTGGTAATTTTGTAAGGAAAACCATAGTCAGATACCTTACGCCTGAATTCAAGGAAATCTGCGCCAAGCTTACGGATTCGCTGCTCGCATGATGTTGTGCTAATACCTATACGAACGAAACAGCGATAGGTAAAACTTGTCTGAACTTTCTCAAGCTCGTTGACTAGCGATTTGTTGCAAGGCGACTAGACCGGCGAGCAGTACTCCAGTAGAGTCCGAGCGTAAAGAGCGAATAGCCGAACATAACACAATTAGATCTCGAATTCTAATTGCTCTGATGATGAAATTTGCTCTCATGCCCGCACAAGCCGTTATATTATGTATGTAATCGTCAAATTCGAGCCTATCGCTATATACAATACTTAGGCCTCGAACTCGACGAGTAGGCGTGAACGCCTTTCCAGACATTGGTGGGAAGAACAAAAAGGTGGATAATTCCTCCCTGTTTCCATCACGACAGTTTACAAACTGATAGTTTGTCGCGCACAGAATAAAAGTGAGCGTAATGTAGCGTTAATTTTTCTCCGAGATAAGTGAATTACGTAAGTGTTCATCTTGTTTGTAGGAACAAAAACAGCTGCTTTGGGAACGTATCTACGCTCTTATTGCTAGGTTGTATCCGGACCACAAGGATACAGAGAAGGTCACTGGAATGATTCTGGAAATCGACACTTTGGAGTTTACTATGATGCTGCAGGACTTGGATCATTTCAAGTCGAAGGTGGAAGAGGCGTCATCTGCCCTTCGATCGGCGGCCAAAATAAACTGAATGATGCGGACATTGTAGAACTTTTTTAGGAAGATTACATCTTCCGTCCACTCTGACCCCATTCTCCTGCTCTGTTCTTTTCCAAATATTTTTCTAAGAACAGACGTAGTTTTCATGTGTAGTTCCTGTTTTCCTGTTACTTACTTCGAATTGTTGCCACAAAAGACAAATTGTTGCTAAGACGGATGACCAAGTATCTATTTGTACGTCGTTGCGTTCACGATTTGTCGAATTCAAGACATGTGAGTGGTTGCGAATAACATTATTTTCATGTGGAAAATGACTGCACAGCAGGAGTACATGACCCATGCGGAGTCCCGCTCATAGTGATGAGGGGATACAATGAGATAAGATCGTTCCCACCCAGTATTTCTTGCCATTTCTGCACATTGCTCGGAGTTCTTCTTTGAATTAGAGGAAAAAGAAACAAAATATTGGGAAAGGAAAAACCTTTGAAGCACAGATAATCCGTTTCGCTTGTTCCCTTAGGAGAATAATCACTTTTCGCTTGTTCCCTTAGAGGAATCATCAATATCTCGCTAATCCCCGAGCCCATCAGTAAGGAAGGTCGACGAAACAAGGACACGGACTACACAGGAGAAGGAGCTGAGAAAAGGATAAAATGAGAGAAGTTATAGGATAAACGCACATGCAAAGTTGATGCAACAAAGATGGATAAGAGGAAATGTGCAGAAAGATGAAAGAAGGACAGAAGCATGTTAATGTTCGAGAGGAGAAATGATTGTTTGTATTTAATAGATAGAATCAACTGAGGGAACTTCAAATACGAGACACTATTGACTATTGAAGCCTGCTACAAGGGCGATGTCATCGACGTAGAGGATGGTCTCGTGTTTCCCTTGTATAAGTTCCTTTACCATGACGTCCAGAGTTGGAAGGAAGAGAAACGCTCTCAGAGCTCATACCTGCTGTTCCTCAGCTGTGTCGCCATGTCCTGTCAAGCCGTGTGCAGTGTGACAGCCCAGCCCCATCGTACATGTTTCCACTATAAACCGGAGTTTCGCACGTTCCGTTCTTCGAGCGCACTCTAGAGCACAGGCTGAGGTAGGCGGTCGTATGCTTTTTCGAGGTACAAAATGGGTAGTCATGATCCAGAAGTGACGGCCTAACCCCATAAAGGTCTGGGCAGAAGAAGAAACTCGTCGAGAACTGGCTAGGATGAAGGCTGGGAGAGGACGCGGTTGGTGCAGATGGGATACAGAATGAGGCTGGAGGACATTCAACAGGATGGGGGTCACAGGATGAGCACTCTCCGCCTGTGTGTTCTGGGAAGTATCATAACGATTTGCGCTTGAGAGGACCACTCTTTTGTCTAGTTTTTGTCGCCCACAAACGTCTTAATGGTACTCCCTCTATCTTATAAAGCAGCAACTCGGTTTGTTGGTAGTATGTATGTTTGTGTGCCTCTACGTCTGCTAGACGTTCACAGTTTGGTGTGAGGAGAATACGTTCGCTAGAAAGACCGAAAACCGATTGGCGCAGATGTATCAGCCCCCTATTCTTATTGTGATAACAGCTTCGGCTACATAAGACAACCATTTGGTACACTTCGAGCCATTGCACGAGCTGATCGCGTGGCAGCTGAGGTGCTCGTGCGAGAGCAGGGTGGTTGAGGGAGGAGTACCAAGTAAGCCCTACCTCTGCTCCCATAGCTGTTTTCTCCGCACGTGCTCAGCTGAACATGAACCTGTAGGTGAGGGATACCGAGGAAAGGAGTCGGGTGTAATGGGTTGCAGTGAGTGGAAGCGTAGCCCAACTTGGAGCAGGAGCGAGCTGCTCGCGTGGCAGCTACGTGGGCTCGTGCGTGAGTTGCTCCATCTTTTACGATACGATCAGTACGAGCAGTAAAAGGAGCTAAGTGAGTGATCAAATTCTCTGCTTCGATAATGAAGTGCGCCTGGCAAAGTCAAACCAGCTAAACAGAAGCATTAGAGGTCTGCGTCAGCTGGGCAATCCGACTGGTATCAGTTACAAGCAATGAACCACCGTCGTCCAAGTGTTTGGAACGAAGAGGAGTGCCACCAGTTAGTTTCACCTATTGTGCATCACCTCAATACATTGCTGTTCTAATCCTTTTTCACTCGCCACCACTGAGAAGAAACAGAATGAGAGCTGGTTTTTCAAGGGGTCGAGAGTGCCTTTTCCTGGATTCGTTAACGATCAATCTCCTCGCGTACCCTTCATCACAATGAGGGATTGCTTTGCGAGAGCATTGCACTAAAAACCACATGGGAAGTCACCAGCTTCGTAAATGATTTGAAAACACGAGCTCTCTTCTCGAGCATTGTATCTGTAGTGTAGGGCTCGCATTGAAGACAGGTCTATTCACCATGTTTTCGGACTAATTTATGGGAAGGGTGTCGCCTTATGTGTGCGAAGACTGCTGAATTGTTTAGGGCACACGCTATTCAGATCTAAAACGACGAAACATTGCGCTCAATCATCGTTGTTGTATGTGCTCAATATACAGAGGGGGGGGGAGAGGCCAAAAAGTCCCTTTCCTTCATTGACTTTCGAGGCGCTATAATTTACAATTTATTGAATTCTGATCGGACATTTTTACCACCACAATAAAGAGCATATTAAATACTATCATGATACTCAGCCACAGCCTTCTGGACGAGCGCCATCGAGAAATTCTGCCACGCGACCGCGATGTGATGCCTGAGATTGGCGAGATAGTCGATTTCTCTGCCACCGTAGACCACCCTATTGAACCCCGCCCGAACCGGGTATTTGAGGGGATTCAGATCAGGTGACCTACTGGGATATCCCATCTTCTTTAGGTACTCAGCCTCCTTCCATTCCAAGTAGGAGAGTTTCTCCAATGCCCTTTGATTCCATGTGGTGGCACCCAATGCTGTAGCAGTACGGTTTTCAAGAAGGTACGGGCGACGACATGTGAGGAGGATATTCTTCACGAGTTGCTCGATGTAACCGCCAGCGCTCACCTTTAGGCCGGGGTCCACGAAGAAAATACTGGTCTTTTCATTCCAGGTACGTCCGGTCCATACCATCAACCAGCGCCTTGGCGACTGTGGTGAAGATGATGTCTTAGACCATGGCGACGTTGTCGGAGCTGCTCGATGTTGGAGGTCATCCATATCGAGAGTGCTGGTTTCCAGGTACCTGTCTATGGGTGATTCCATACTAGAAGTTCCGCAGCTGTTTGGAGGTGACATGAATTCCAAAGGTCTTCTCTAGTCAGGCTGCGACTGGAGATGACTCATATGTTGGTGTACTCAAGGTGATGGGCGAGAGCCAGCTCCTGCTTATAGAGGAACATCTTGGGAATCTTCCGCTCTGACACTCGTATCCACGTCCTCTGTCTGGGCAGCCAGAATTTCGCTGATATATGAGTCTGTCGAAGTGACTTTTTTTGCCCTCTCCCCCAGTATACTTTCTCTGAAGGATTGGTGTATTAAATTCCACTACAGTTTTTTCGCTGCGGATGAAGAGGCGTGTCAGGCGGAATGGATTTGGCGCTGCGCGAAATCCGTTCTCCACCGATTGTTGAAGCAAGTAACAACAATACGAGGTAGCGAACGACTGATACGAACAATATGGTAGTCTTGTTACTCGCTCAAACCAGCGACCGATGGAGAACGGGTTTGGCGCCTCACCAAAACCCATCCCCACCATTCGCCGCAAGAACCACCACATATGCAGAGAGACAAGAGTCCCTTCAAAAGTGATGTGAAGCGACTTCCAGCTTAACTCTCCGCTGGTAAGGATTCTGAGGAAGGATTGGTATTGGCATCAATGGACATTGTCGCAGCCAAGTGAATATCGTTTTCATTCCACGTTTCGCTGTCGTAGTTGGGAATGTGGAGATATTTTGTCGAAAGCGTCGGCGCACTATTGAGTGGCTTAGACAAAAGTGTAAATGCATCATTTGTTCAACACAATGGAGCGTAGCCAAATGTAACCACCAAACAGTTGGCGGCATCTCTGTACTCTGCACTCATATGACAACTTGAAGTTTCTCTCTTATCTCCGTTACCGGGAAACTTCCTGGCGATAGCACCAATGAATTTGCACCAGTCTAGTAAGACGAAGCAAGGGTTTAGTGATACTGGGCACATCATGCGTTGGGGATTTTGCTCGTGTCCGTACCACCCTACGACTCCTGCAATCTAAAGGATGTCTTTGAACCGCCGTATCCCACCTTCCTTAAAGTTTTGTTGATTTTTTGCAATTTCTCATGTTTGTTTTTCCAGAGCATACAAGAAGTAAGACCAATTACTCGAGCTCAAATGTCCTTCCGGGCCTTCCTAGCACTTTCAGCATGGAACAACAATCTAACTGAAGGGCTGCTGCACGAAGAAAAACTGCCGAATTTTTATTAGGTTCAGCAAGGACTGCATTTCAGCGCGTTGCCAAAAGTACTTATTTTCAGGGAGAGCTGCTTGAGGTCGCTGCCTAGGAGGTGCCTGCACTACGTCCTCCTCCCTCCTTCTAAAGTTATGGGATGGTGGTAACTTATACGTGATGCGTGTCCACGTAAGCACACTGGTTCACAGGGTTAAAAATATGGTCCATGGCTGCTCTCGGACTTATTCGGAGTTGCCAGTGTTCAGTCATATACGTTAGTCGAACTCAGGTCAACTTCTTAGAAACTTTCGTAATCATTCCGCGTTTTTAGGCTTACTGCACCTTGTGTTGTTCGGCTGTTGACTGCCGCTTTCACTAACAACACTTCCTCCCTCTCAGCAAATCAAATACACACCCGTTCCCCCCCTTTCTTTTATGGAATCGCAGCGATTGTGCGCTATGAGCGGATACGTTACCTGCTCTTCGTTCATACTGGAGAGGCTTTTCAGCAGATCACTGTGGTGTGCACTAGTGCTGCCGCAATTAGTCCGCCATTTGCCACCAACCCCCACCGAGGAAAAACCGTAGCAGTTCAAAGAAAGTACGAACATCAAAACCATATCACTGGATTCCTGCCACCAACAGTGAAGGCAGCTTATTCTACACATCAGAAAGATAACGCGACGATCACTGAAATGAATTAGGTCGAACAAGGCTGGATTTTTTGGCCAGATGACATAATGAAAAAAGCGTGAAGCCGAGAGGGCGAGAGTGTCCCCGTGGCATAATGGTATGGCAATGGCCCGGTCAGCGAAAGATGCGGGATCAAGCCCCGCAAGTGGCCTAGCTTTTGCTCATAATCAGCATTTTCGTGCAGAAATTGATCTACGGAGAGAAAAATGGCCTTTTGTTCAGCCACAATACTTATGTGTAGTAGCCTCCGAGTTCCACTGTTTGGCTCCTATGCCCTAGAAACGAAAAAAAAATCAGTGGTCGACGGCAACAGGGTAACGACATCGATCGCTTTTTCTCATCACTGTCATCAAAAATTCTGGAGGAGCAGAAATATGAGAAGTTGTCCAAAGAGGTAAAAGAGCTCAGGATTTCAATGCCAATTGCCACATTGACTGGGACTAGTAGAAAATATTCGGTCTGAAATTATGGTGAAAGTGAAGCAGGGCCTACTCATACATTTTACCGCAAGAAAAGACGATCTTTTGGTGAAATGGCTGCAGCATGTCCGCGAACTAAAACAAATAAGTTTTCTGATTCTTGATGACCTAAGGGACCTTTACTATCATAGTGAAGTATGTTCGAGGTGACCACATAATTGCAAGGTAAGCAGCCGTCCGATCCGCAAGACCAATGGCGACCG
The DNA here is from genome assembly GCA_036418165.1 of Cooperia oncophora. Taxonomy (NCBI): domain Eukaryota; kingdom Metazoa; phylum Nematoda; class Chromadorea; order Rhabditida; family Trichostrongylidae; genus Cooperia; species Cooperia oncophora. The sequence goes on from MU931142.1 coordinate 61,228, forward strand.
GCAATATGCACAACTTGGCTCTTAAATAGATGAAATCTGTTGCCTTCAATATTCTTCGACTCTAAAATCAAATAGACAAATCCTTTAATGAAAAGGCGATGTGAACACGTGAAAAGATAGAAATTCAGCTGTGCTGACATTTTTTCACTGTTGCGTGAGGTGGAACTTTCACGGGATGAGACGGCAAACTTCGTGAGGGTCGGCAATCTTGTAATCGTTGCAACATTTAAGGAACTCTTCATATGGGCACGGTGATTTGGAACAACCGCGTACTGCTCCGGTGATATCTTTCACCGAACCCTTTTCGCCATCTTGGTAGAACACCTAAAATGTCATCTTCATTTGTTACCAAAGAAGTCGTCCATGTTGAAAGGGTGAGACTGCGTTCATACTTCGTGGCAGCTTCCACCAGTGTCAAGCAGCGCCCACCAGATTTCAATACCAACCGAAAGTACAGAGTATAAAGAAGGAGGGTAGTCAATAGTTGGACTAGGGTCGTGAAATAGCGGCGTGTGCAAACCCACTATACTGTACATATAATTCTGTGCTTTAGCAGTTGTGCGATGCGTTTGCACACGCCGCAATTTCACGACGCTTTTCCCAGCTGTTCGCTACACTCCTATTTCCCCATACGCTCTCAGTCGCTGGCGAACGCTGGTGGATGCTGGTGGACGGTGCCAGACGCTGGCACACGCTGGATTGATACCTATACTTTCCTAGCCCTCGAGGCGCTTGCAGACTGGTGCTAGACCATATCTAGCCCTCGAGCTCTGATAGACGTGTATTTACACTTTCCTAGTCACTGGCGCTGCCGGACGCTGGAGCGCTAGTGGTGGGTGAGGGACGCTGCCTCAAAGTATAAACGCGGCCTGACAAAATCGCTGACCTGCATGGTGTACGCTTTTTTGTCTTCACGCATTTCAAACATTATCATTGAGTTAAAGTTAGGAATGCCTTCACCAATAGCCGCTTCTACGGCCCCGATACCATTGAGTAGGGCCTGTAGGATCCAGTCTTGCTAAATCAAAATGAAGATTGGAATACTTTCGAGCAAGATGGGTCTTAATGTGGATTTTCAGAGTTACCGTTGAGAACACAATAAGCTTCCTCTTCTCGATTTTCCCTTTCTTTTCATGTTCTTCTTTCTTTGATTTGAAGGTTTCTATGATGTAATGCAGCAGTTTTCCTTGTTTTAGCTGTAGCGCCTTAGAGTCACCCGCACCAACGTTGTAGGCGAACACCTGAATCATAGAGCCTCTTCGCAACTGGTTAGGTATTAACATGGTGGGCATGAGCACATGTAGCGATGGGAATTATAGGTTGGAAGGAAAGTCCTGTCAGTGTTTCCTTTAAAAGCTTACAGTTTTGGATTCTCGACGCTTGAACATGAGGTAATATGTCATGCTTGTAGAACATTCTGAGAGCTTTCATGCAAGAGGTGTTTGAGGGCGCCTGCTCTTTCCTGGGTCTAATTACGATTTTAGTTTCACAGGAGCATCTTCGCGTCATCATCTTCTACCGGTGGCCCTGCGGCACTGGGGTCACGGCGGCTGTGTGCGACATCAACAGTGCATTGGAGGAGAACACCACTACCATCAGGATCGTTCACTTTTGGTTCGCTCACTTCGCGAAAGGAGATACGATCCTCAAAGCAAAACCTCGTTCGGCACTCCTCAACGAAGTGAAAGGCTCCACTGTTCTCGAAGATGCCAAGGAGGATCCGAAGGCTATCACCCGCAGTTTCGCGACAAGACTCGGATGTACCTAACCGACAGTCATCCACCTCCCGTAAGCCCTTGACTACCAAAAAGTACTGGCTCGATGGATCACCTATGCCTTGACCAATGGCAGGCTGTGCACCTGGGTACCCCTTGGTGAGTCTCCCTTTCTTCGCGCTTCAAGAAGGAGTTTCAAAGAGACATGCTCAATGGAGATGAGATATGGGTCTTCTGCTGGATTTCAAATTCACACAGTACCACGTGTCTCTCTCAAGGAGAAGACCGCATTCTATGCAGTCCAAACCGGGCACGATTCCGAGAAGGTTCTTCTTTACTGCTTCCTCGGGACCCGAATGGAATACTGCACAACAAGCTGCCCATATGAGAACACCCGTCATCGTTAGGATTTGTATTGCTCAGCTCCTGAAACTGGTGAAAATTGTTGGAGAAAAGTAACCACTAGCTTGCGGGCACCTCTTTCGTAGTACGTGAGAACCCATACCTGCTATGGAGACCTACCAATAATTGAGGAGCAAGGCTGGGAACCAAGTCCTCGCTCATAATATTCTCTTGACGTAGTCCCCTAAGATTGCTACGTGCTCTGCCTCCTTAGGGCTTTCTTAGCCTAAGAAAATTTTCAGCAACTTTGATAACATCAGTCGAAAGGCCGCTGACTTACTCTACTCGCAGCCTCCTTAGTTCTGGGAGGAGGAAAGGCTCACTCTGTCCATATAGGTAGAGCACTATAAGTGGCTAACTATGACGAGGCATATTGTTCGACTGATTTCCACTATATGTTGAGTTAGAAAACAAAAAAAGGAAAAAGTCCTCAATAGTGACAAGACTTTCCTTCCAACCTATATCTTCTCTGTTCACCCTAAAGGCAGTTGGCACGATGGTTTCCATACTTAGGGCCTAAAATGCTAGTGGGGCGCTGTATAGTGGGGAAATGACGAAAGAACGGAAGTGAAACGGTCAAAATCCTGCGAAGAAAAAAGCCTCCGTTCTCAGTGACTTGTAAATCGATTTCGGACCGAGTTCCCGTAAGCATCTTACCATCACCGCTACCGAAGATACGGCCTGCAGATGTGTACCCATGTATGACATGCAGCATTCACGGCCGCTTCATGCCAAACCCTTTGCTTCATAACTTGGCTTAGGCAACATGAATGAATACCAAGCGTCAGAAACGGTCGTCCCATTTGTGGGGCGGGCGGCGCTTGGCAGGCGTTTGGGGCGTAATGTGTGGCTTGATAGGGTCCTTATGGGCACCTCTATCGGGGAACCGCTATGCAGCGCCTGTCCAGGGTCGCGGAATTCTAGTCCTGCAAGGAGTGTTGCGGGATTTATCCGTGCCAACTGCCTTTAAGCATTTCCTTGCCGTTCAAAGGATGCACGCCATGTTGACAGGGACGGGAACAAACTTAGATCTTATGTTCCCTCATTTCAGCAATTGACCTTGTTATGGAGCAGCTACGTGAAAAGCAAATATCGAGAAGTAGTAGTTTTCTCTCCCGAGGAAATAATCCGATTTCTCCATCGAAGCACTCTAAGGTGTAAAGCCATAAGCAGAGTCAAGCACCACGTTGCGGAAAATCGCCTGGTTAGTGGGCCATGCGGGAAGAAGCTGTTCAATCGCGACTGCCGCTCGCTCTTATACAGCTGTCAAGAAAACGCCCATCCGCAGGATGCGCACGCGCTTGTGTTCGCTGCATGACACAGAGCATTTCCTGCCGCTAGAAATTGTTTTTCGAAAATCACGACCCCTAATGCCCTCACCTTCCGCCTTTCCAATCCTACCTACTTTTTCCTATATCTTACCCAGCTTCCCTATCTTTTTCGCAGTCTTTCCCGGAAATTTCCCAAGTTTTCTAGTTTCTCTCCAAAAATTTGGTGCCGAGGAGGAAGGGTATATAGCAGATTGTAAGAGCGGAAGAAACTGTAAATCCCAACACGCAATTTTTATCTGTGAAGGCAAATACGACCAAATACGACTCCCCGACTGGGGACCATCCAACATTTGACGTGGTCTGATGACACGTTGAACTTCAGAAACTTCTTGAAAAGTGCACACAATCGTCCGCAAAATCACTTTTTGGCCAAACGATGAAGCAGATTTCATTGTTCTTAGAAAGGGTCTAAATTTACTGAAGCCACCATTAAGCTCCCATGGCAACTCTAGACGCAGAAGCACGAGAAGATTCTTGGCAAGCGCGAGTTTTTTTTTAAGCTTTCAGTTAGATACAACTTTCTAGGAACTTATGGTCATTGTTCCACTAAATGATGCCCCCGCTGCTCCATTTTACTATCTGGAACGTGCGTAGGCCCCGTAGTCCATCGGTAGGAATTCGCGACATACCTTTGACCATGTCAGGACGACAGCTAGGTGCTACTACCCTGCGGCCCGTCCCGCGGCGCACTTTTGGGTGCAGCAAGTTAGGCCTGCGTTTATACATTGCGGGAGCGTAAGCGTAGCGCTTCCAGCGTACGCCAGCGGCAGTGGCCGGGGAGAGGATGGATATCGATCCAGCGTTCTCGAGCGTCACCAGCGTTTCACCAGCGTTTTTGCTGGCGTTTGCGGCGGCAGGGGAGTAGAGACTATGTGGCCATAAGAGACGCGCAATTCTATGTGTATTGTAAGATTATGTGCCGTCAGAGACGCAACAACCGATGTGTATTGTAGAGACTATGTGGCCGTCAGAGACGCGCAATCTATGTGTTTTGTACCCTCCAGCTCTCCAATAGTCTCTACTCGCCTGCCGCTGGCGAAACCGCTGGCGTCACGCTGGAAAGCGTATTACGCTGGTGACGCCTGGAACGTTAGATCGATATCCGTCCTCTTCCCGGCACTCGCCGCTGGCGTACGCTGGAGGCGCTATCGCTACGCTGACGCAAAGTAATAAACGCAGGCCTTAACACACTACGGGCCTATTTCACTACGCACAGAAGGACGGTCCTCGGACGTGAAGTGTACATTTTCCTTCTTAATCAGCAGGCGGATACTCAACTTTCTGTTTCGCTAAAGCATTCGCTACTGAATCGACTTCTTAAAGGCATTTCTGGGCCACGACGGGCCGCTCAGTGACTAAAATCTAAACTTTGAAGTCGAACGATTCGGCCTTTCGTGAATAAACCAGCAAGCAAGGTTGTGTGATTGTGAGGAGGTAACCCCGTTGAAACCATGTGCATATCCTTTGGAAAAGATGTATTGGCCATCAAAGTTGCTGTAAGAGCCTAAAAAGGCCACCGGACTCGTGTGATATGAGAAGTCGTTTCATGCCATATTTGATAACTAGTGAAATAATTTGGCCCGATAAAACAGCAGCCAGGTTGTGGAAGGCTTTTCAATCTGAATGGTTTTCTGACGAAGCAGAGAGAATAAAAAAAAGCTCAGTCTAGGCGTCTTGCTTGTAGTACTTCATTGTACAAAATCGTGGACTTCCTTTTTATTCTCTCGTAACCAGTCCGGTCCTTTATACCCGTTTTTTTCCTGAAGTCACATTGTAAGAGCCTTCAACCGGCATTGTAAATGAAAAATATACTGGCTTTGGCATAGCTTCACCATTAATTCTGCAATTCAATTCCTGCTGCGTGATAAAACATTATCTAGTACAAAACTCCAAATGGGGGTTATAGTAAGGGTAAACAGTCTACGAGCATGACTGTTGGCCTGATTTACCAAAAAAAATGTCATTCTAAAACGGGCACCGCCAGAAATGAGTACTTTGTAATGCTACTTTATTGTTTTGCTTCTCCTACCTGTATGTACAGTTGCTTCTACTCTTGAGAATTCTTTGCATCTTTGAAAAGTGTAGTGTTCTTTGGTGAGGCCCATGCATTCAAATACAAAACCCTCGAACATCGGCCACTGAATAAAGTCGCGAGATATTTCGATTATCAACAGGGAACAGTGAGAGGTTTTCGTGAGGCTTGCCTTCCAGTTGAGGTCCGGCTCTCGATTGCACATTTTCTTCAGCCTGCCCAACTCATAGCTGCATCCTCGGAGGATGGTCCAACAACTGATACGTTAGAGTTTTGATGTTGTTCTATCTGTGTTTGGGATTATCAAAAAGTATTACGTCTTCCTCCTTTCTCATATGAGTATTGAGGGACAGAACTCCTTCCAGGTTTTGCTCCAGATGAGAACATTTGCGAGCCCACACTAGATCCCGTCATTAGGCAAACGATTATTCGATTTGCTCCGGAAGTACACCTGAAATTCAGCTATAGTAGCAAGAGAGACCACACTACCTCTTGCGGTCGTTGCGAAGCATACTTTAGTTCAGTCGTTGATCAGTCACAATCTGAAAGAATTTTCGGAAGCGAACTACTCTTTATTGACTTTACATACATAAATGGCACCACAGCAGTAGGAGCGGGTGGCTCTAGTTAGTCGTAAGCCTGGTCGTACAGCACTGCATGCTTCCTGTGAGTAGGAGCCAAGACTGCACCTGACTATCACTAACCCTTCAGCCTCACTTTAACCATCCAAGGTCTAAAGCCAAGTGGCACGATAAAACGTTAAATTGATACGCCTAGCAGGACAGACGCTGGCGTGCTAAGTAGGTACCGGGTGGGGGCCCCCTCTAGGGAAGGTAATCCTATACCACCCTAACAAGCTGCAGCACACCGAGCCGGACGCCCACCACCCCGCCCGCCCACAAATGTCCGACCGATGCTGATGCTCGTATCGCTTCATCTCCCAAATGCAGTATGAAGCGAAGGAATTGATATGAAGCGGTGATATAAAGCGGCTGCGGCGCTGCATGGATATATCAGTTCATTCATGTAGCCGTCTACCGTAGCGGATAGTGACACGATGCCAACGGGAAACTCGTTCAAACTGGTTTCTGAGTCGTGGAGATAACGGCTTTTTCGCACGGTTTGACCGTTTCACTTCACTCCATTTTCCCACTATATGGCACCCGCTACCATTTTGAATCGACCGTGCCATTAATGTTGACGCCTGTGGTCTAGCCGGTTTTTTTTTCCAATCTTCTTCCTTCTTCACATTCTTGCTGAATACTGAAAGTCAGAAGGGAATGAGGATGTTTCCGGTACCATCTGCTTTATTTAACTGCTGAGTCCACTACACCCGTCAACTTCGTAAAGGAGCCTCACTTGAATTCCCACTTGCAAAAGCGGAATATGTCTTTGACGATAACTGCTGAAGAGCACGACTTTGATCAATCCATTATTGCGAAGCAAAAGTGCGACTCTCGCGTCGAGAGCATACCTTCGTCATAATTAGTAGTTGTACGCTTGTTGTTATTCTTAGTAAGCGTACACCAGGCATAGGGGGGGGGGAGAGCAGCCGATAGTTATCCACTAGCTTTTCCTGCAGGGAAGGAAATCATGGTCGACCCGTTCGGGATTCAATGTTCGATTCGATCATCGAACTACGACGGGGGTAGCGGTGCCATCTATCACTGTCATTGTGCATGAAGGCAAATGAGGTTCATGTCATGCAGTGGCTAATTCACGTGTCCTTGCAATTCGTGCGACGATTTTTCTGGTTTGCATCACAAAACAGTGGAACACCTGTGCAGAGAAGCAATCAGGTTAAGTTAACAGTATTTGAAAACAGACGAAGCAATAAGCGAGTCTTGTCCGACTCACCTCGGTTGGAAGAAGTGGGACTCGCAGAAAGTTGGACTTCACGTAGCGTTCTTCAAGGAACTTTCCGAGCTTTTTGTTTCCTTCGATTCCTGCCTGGATAAGCAATAAATACAAAAGGCATAGGGGGCTGTGCAGAAATATAACAACCAACAGCAGTCAATTCTCCGAAACCGTTGGGAAAAGCGTCTTTGAGGCTCGCTTCTGTAATTTCGCTGTGAGGCGCTCTCGCGCCATGTCGAAATAACTGGAAACTCCGTTGGTGAATCAGTTCACTTTGAACAGTTGGAAACGCTATACGATTATTTGTTTGCTTTCAAACTGTTGCGAAATGCTGAATGCTGTTGCGGTAGTAGAGGTCCCTCCCGACAACCTGAGACGCCGTCTCATTCGGAATCCTCTCTACGATCGCACATGTGAAACAGCGAACTGCGTAGTCTGTCCCACTGGCAGACCCGGTGACTGCGCGATTACAGGGGTAGTTTACAAAATTTTATGCCAAAAATGTGGAGACGAATATATAGGTGAGACGGCTAGACCCCTTTTTGTGTTTTTGTTAGGGAGCATTTGGATGGAAAGGCCAGGTGGCGTACCTCGACAGCCCTTGGTTGCCACAGGGTCGAAAGTTATAACGGAGAGGATTTCGAGGTCAGGGTCAATATCCTTGCGTATGCAACTCAAACATCCGCGCGCAAAACCCTGGAGGCATTCTGTATTCGGGTCCGAATCCAAAAATGAACCGCAGGGGAGGATGAGTGTCAATTACGCGCGAGCCAACCCCCTATATAAAGTTAGCTTTCCTACCGGAACCGGGATGCGATCACGGGCGACAAACCACCATATCGTCGAGCACGGGCTAATCTCGTGATCTCGAAGGTACGGTACTTGGTTTCTCCTATGAATTATGTGATGGGTTAGGGGGTCCCGAAGTCTCGTGGGGTAGTAGGACAGTTGGTCGTTTCAATCATAGATTGATTTCCACTTACAGGCTCCGAAGAAGGCAATCGTGCCGAAACGTTAGCCGTTCACTGTGGATACCAACCTCGTGTGAAATTTGAAAGCAAATAAATATTCAACGATTATGCCGAGGTTCATCGAGAGCCGGACATGACGGCTATACGATTAGACTTAAAATCCCTGAGTTGCAGTAGGCGTGGCTACGTACTTCAACTAAACGTGACTGTCTCTGTGCTCGGTGGATGTCTTCTATTTTGAGACATATGGGAATGGTGGCCATGCCAGCAAGACGGCAAGATGACGACTGTTTCAAGTTTGAATATCCCGTGTAACCCATTCTAAGCAATTTCGAAATGTGACGCCTTCTCCGTCCCAGGGATAAAGAGTGTACCTGAGAAGTGGATCATTACTAGTGCGACGTCAGTAGGCCACAAAAATGCGTGAATATGAAGCTAGAGCAGAGCATATTACCGCTGTGGATTCCCCAACGGGGGGGGGGTCGTTTTTTCCGAGAAAATTTTTTTCATAGCTGTTTCACGGACGAAGTGGCGGCTATGAGAGGAGGTGGTCGTGTTTGCTCAGTGTTGGGAGAGGGGGAGGGGTCGTATGCCATCCGAGGGAAAGTTGCGGCGCTGGGAAAACTTGACTTTGCGTTGACCTGCTGTGCAGTCGGACTATTCTCAGCGAGCACATCCTGCCACCGCTGCAAAACTTTGCGGTTGTTGAGTTTTCGCGGTTTTTCGGGTACATATGCGATACCTAAGAGGTACAAACGGCTCTGCTACGCTATACGGCCAGCTTAATTGAGAAAGCACAGTAATTACGGTGCATGGCCAAGGTACCGCTCCCCGCTTGACTATGGCGAAGGTACCCGTGACGGTCTGTGGGTGGCACTCAGGACATAAGGAACATCAAGCTGCCATATGCATAGAGCTCCATTCCTGTGCCACTGCCAGAAGTGTTAGCTTTTGCACTTGCCCATTTCGTATATGGAACGGCCCCATCTTGTTGGTAATCGGTACGGCGTGGTTTTCAAGCACTTACACCATTCCTATAGTTAAAGGAAACATCTGTACATGTTCGGGATTGCATGCTCAGACGACTTTTGCTCCAAAAAAGGGACCAGACGCAGAAGGACCGTCAACCGGACAACAAAGAAAGGCTGTCGTTAACGCACCATATAACTTTCACTTATTTTTGCAACCTCGGCATGATTAGTTGCATCTTGTTAGTTCTTGTGGGCCTTTATAGATCGATAGGTGGGACATTTACCCAGGCGGTCAACCTTAATTAGAGGTACGGTCCGCGATGAGGTGTGGTAGTGAAATATATGGCGTCGGAAGGGTAGTGTGGTCCGAGACGAACAACCTTGTACCGATTTTGCGGCAAAGAATTGTAAGGGAGGGGCGCTATTGCGCAATATGGGCTCAGTGACGCCTCCTTTTTCTTCAGTGGCTTCGCCTCCAGGCTCCGCCCTCAAGACCTGCTTTTTAGTGAAAAACGAAGCTGCCGGACGAAAAAGCATGGAAATCGTCACTTGTACGGTCGTAGTGTTCAGGGAATCAGGGTTCAGGGAATCAGCTGTGCGGATAGTGCTGGAGATGGTATGCACTGGGTATGCACGGATTATAGGACAATGAGGTTTTTTCTAGAGCAGTTGGCATGTTTTTCTGCTTTTTCCTCACGATCGACTTACTCAGCACCTTGTGGTCTATATGCAATCCCTAATCCACTATCTGTGATAGCGAGTGATCGCGGGCTCTGTCTTTAAGTCGTACACTTTTGTCCCAGGGTTCCATTTTCGAGTGGAAAAACCTACTACCACCCTTTAGTCTTGATAGGAAACAAGTCCTACTAAACATAACGCCGGAGCGACTACAGAAACGGGGAAAGTACATTGCTGATTGCTTTGAACTATCCAAATCGCCATCCGTCCCGAGCTTCATAGTTTCGCATGAAGCTTGGCATGTTCCAGATCTACAGTACCTTCCAGGTTCCTGGTCTTTGAATTGTGCTGAGTGAACCGTGAAGAGTTTTGATACTCTTTTCACTTCCATCCACTGGCAAACTAGAAGAATTGACGTGTGGGCGACGCGGCTAACTAGCTCACTTCAGCTCAACGCTATACCCGCCTGTGCCCGGTTGTTCTCTGCACTTGGCTGTGACAGGCAGCTTGCCGTTGACATTGTTCGCTCTAGTGCCACGGCATGTTGCACGCGGTTACGTGACAACTAACCATAAGAGTTTTGGTGGGGGTCCTGCTGCGAAAGGCCAGAGCGCAGAGAAGTAGCGAACTGCAGCCGCCAAGGCATCCAGAGGTAAAACCATATCGCAAGCCAGGAGAGGACACCGGGGTGAATGAGCCACATATTGTGCGTGAAAAATTGATAAGGTTAGAGTGGTAACGAGCGCCATGAAGACATGAGAGAGGAGAGAAAAACAGAACGTTGGCACCATTAAAGGGATTGAGTTAGTTGTTCGTAGACCGTCGCACGTTGCGGAGAGGGAGTGGAGTCCTAAACGATATCCAGCGAACAGTAACAACCCTGCAGTTCCATCCCGTGCGATTTCGAGTGACGAAACTGGCGCATGTCCACAGCTAATGACCATCTTGCAGGTATGCGTACTACCTATCTTTAGGACCGGAGCGTTTTATCTGGGCTTTTCCAGTGCAGTTCTACATCTAGTAAGGCTACGCTCATACTTTGCGGCAGCGTACGCCAACGTACGCTAGCGTTTCCAAAGTACGCCAGCGGCAGTGACAAGGATAAGAGAGATATCGATCTAGCGTATGCTAGCGTCACCAGCGTGCGCTAGCGCACACTAGCGTAGCGAGGGCAAGGCATGTATAAGTATCAATCTAGCGTTTCACTACCATTTGCAGCGTTTCACCAGCGTTTCACTAGCGCTTGCAGCGGTGGGGGAGCAGAGACTATTGGAGAGTAGTGAACAGTTCGACTAGGCGTGCTGTGAAATTGCGGCGTGTGTAGCCACACCGCACCACTTATACCATAAATGAATTGGTTAAATTGAATAATTATGTGGGTTTGGCTAATTGAAACGGAATGTTTTTTACACTTTCGCACCGGAATTGAACTGAACCATAAAACGCTGGCTTTTGCAGGTAGGCATATCCTTTTTAAGGCTGGTCTGTAGGAGATTGCTCCATTTTTTTGGGAACTTAGTATTCGCATAAACGGTCTCTGCTCAAATATACGGCTGACAAATGCATGGTCATTCTTACAAATATGCTTAATGGTCCACGCTTAACGTAATGGTGATGATAATGATTTATGCCTTGCATTTATACGAATTCAACTGTTTAGTGTACGGTATTAGTAGTGCGGTCGGCGGCACCCGCGGCCCATTTCACAGCATGCTTAATCGAAATTGTTTGGTAATCTCCTACTCTCCCGTAGTCTTCATTCCCGCCGCTGCAAGCGCTAACGCCACGCTGGTAGCCTGGCATACGCTAGATTCGATATCTATCCTTCTTTGGCACTGCCGCTGCGAACGCTGGAAACGGCTAGCGTACGCTAGCGTATGCCGCAAGTATGACGCAGCCTTATTTTGCGCTTTCTCTCTCGCCGTTGACTTAGTGGCTCTCAATATTTGCGCCGGAGCTGCGATTTTCCACGGATGGAGGTCGCGGACTATGTGTTGGAGATGGCGCTCTTGAAAAAGGAACCGTCATTGTTCTATGTTAATGTGTGACTCCTTACCACAACTGCTGCTACCAGATTTCCTTGTGCATGAACGTCCACAGCGAGACAAACAATGATCGTTAGATCCACCTAAGCATTGCTGCATTTCTATAGTCGTGTCAGATAGTACTGCGACACATGATAGAAATCTCTCGCAACTATCTTGTATGAACCCTGCTTATGAAGTGTTTTTTTCGGGAAATCTCTGATAAGAAAGCCTGTTGAAACAGTCACTGTTTTGAACGTCAGCACCAAAATTCAACTTCGGAAGGAGGCGCGGAAGAATTTATTCATAGGGGGAAGTTGTGCAGTCAAGTCCGAACGATCCTTGCAATGCCCGAGGCGAAAGGTTTGCAACTGCAGCGTGCCAGATCAGCTGCGCTCAGAAGCGCACGGGGACAGGGTTGAGGGTAGTGGTCCCAAGTGCTATTTCCAAACTCCGCCTGCGCTATCCTCAAGATGCAGAACTTGAGTCGGCATCAAGGGCCGCAGTGAAAACACTCAGATTTGGAGAGGAGAGGGCGCGGAAAGTAGCTTTTTCCATGGTTAGGCGTGAATCTGGCCGTGCAGCAGCGCGGGGCGGAGTATGGAGTCCGCAACGGGGTATCCTGCAGCTCCGTTCCAGTGCACATTTGAGCGGAGAAAGTGGACGTTTCTGCAGTTGTGGACCCTTTCTTCCATACGCTGCAAAACCCAAGATCAACGAAGGTGAATGTACAATTGGTCTCTAATTTTTTGAAGGACGGTTACTCTGCCATAGTCGCAAATAACAATTCCACCCACACTTTTTGTTCTTTTTTACTTCTTTCTCTTACATGTTCTCTGTCGAACCCATGAGCGAAACCACTGCCGTGTCATGAACATGGCGAATTGTCACAAAAAGAAGCAAAGAAAGTGAACTGTCGTGCTTCACTCTTCATGAAACCTCGGCCATTCTACATAAGAGGTTGTTAGGTGCAACACGTTATTGAAAGTGGCCTGATGTTCCGACAGGATCGTCGTCCTCAGAGGCCAGTCCACCACCACAAGGGCTGATACTTGTAGTTGGTCAGTTTTTAAGTTGTCCTGTCGAAACGTGAGGCCATTATCAATAAGCTCTTTAGCAAAATTTAGCCACCAATCACCTGGGTCACCGAGAAGAAGTTCGAAGAGGCCATGGAAAGATGAGTAACGGGAAAGCTGCAGGATCCGACGACATCCAGCAGAAGTTTGGAAGTTTTCGGAGATTGCTTATGCATGTAACTGCTCTTCAACGAGTGTATGGAGGAAAGAAGTACGCCAAAGGACTGAACAAAAAGGGTCACCAAGCCCATACGCAAAGGAAGGACATATCACCAGCTGCTCAACTGTCGACCTATTCGTCTGATATGTAATACCGTGAAAATATTGGAGCTAGTCCTGGAATGCAGATTTAGGAAAACAACGACCATCAGTGGGATACAGTGAAGATTTCGATCAGAACCTAATACCACAGGCGCTATTCACGCTGACCGTTGCATAGTAGAGAAGGCTCGGAGCGGAATTATCCCACTTCCTCTGGCCTCTTCATATCAGAAGAGAGGTTAGAGCTGCCTCTTCGGTGCCCCGTCAACTCATTAAGTAATCCTTCAACATCAGTAATACTAGAAGCGCTTGTAAAAATGGTTTAGCTGACTTACCGCCGTTCTACAACTATATACGGTCGCCTATACTAAACACTCCACAATTTTCGGTTACCGCTGGCACACACGGAAGATTTGCACTTCCGCCCCTGCCGTCCATCCTGTGTTTGGATCATGCGATAAGAATTTTTCATAGGGAGCCGCATTTGCACAGAGGATGTGCTGATGACGTGCTGCCGATTTACCCGTCTAATGCAAGTTGGAACGGCGCGCCAATAGATGGAAGGGAGAATCCGCTGCACATGGAATTAGGATGGACAACAACAAAGCTGAATACATTTCCGCTACCACAGTAACCTCTCCAGTTGCGGTCTTTAGTACGCCTCGAAAATGACTACGAAGTCTCGGATCCAAGAGCTACGCTGGCCGCAGACCAGACGCGAATATCGAAGCCAACACAACTGCTAGGGTATAAGCGGCCTCTAGCAAGCATATGACTGCCAC
>MU931143.1:0-53431 GCA_036418165.1 Cooperia oncophora
CAGTACACATAGAACCAAAAGAATCTTTCCGTTCAGCTTGCTGATCCCGAGACAAGGATGTCAATGGTGAAATGACAGCACACTGTGATGCTATCGATGCCGACGACTGGCTGGTCACATTTGCATGTGGAGCAATTACGACAGTCTGACGCGGTTGTATGGGGTAGCGACGACAAGGCGAGCCAATTGGACCGCCAGTGAGCAAGCGTGGATTTGTCGTAAATGGCGGCACCTGAAATAAATATGCAGTCAATACTTGTTGGGCACAGAACACACATTAATATTCAACGAACCTCGGGATGGGGTACTCTTTCAAGAGTGGCGCCTTCGAAAATAGCTGCCGAGTTAGACGTCGATGTAGAAGTGGTACTGGATGATGGAGTGAGCAGGAATTGATCAGATCGCGTTGCAGTCAGTGGGACTCGTGGATGTGAATGAGCCTGAGCCTCCGTAACAAGGCGATCTGGGACACTTGCTAGTTTGTGACGGCCTACATTCAGCTCGTTCTTGGCAGCTCCTACGCCTTCTGGTGGCACCTGCATCCAGGGATGCTCGAGAATTTCTTCAAAAGTGGGACGATCACAGCCTTCTCGAGCAAGGCATTGTCGAATCAAGTCCTTACATTCTGGAATAAAACCAATTTATAAACATTCCTACGGCAACATTTTTAATGCGAGGGAATTGTACCTTCAGAGAGCTGGTTTCTCCATTGTAGATGTCCATTGCAGATCTCTGAGTCTTTACGGAAAGGAATATCTCCACAAACCATATCAAAGAGAAGTATACCGAGAGACCACACCGCAGCTTCAAGGCCATCATAACGCGACTCTTCGATCCACTCCGGAGGACTGTAGACGCGAGTTCCTGAAATGAATATGACATCAGAAGCAGCCCTTTCTGCAAAATGTTTTGCAGGGTTGGTACGGTCACGTGAATGGTTGGGCATTGTTAGTGAGTCATGTGTGACGACGCGTGAAACCGCATGCGCAACTGAGCGAGGTAATAGCAAAGAACCTGGCACGAACTGCACAGAAAAGGAAGCCGCACACTAATTGTTTACCCTTTAGAGCAAATTGATGTCTACTAAAGACGATAGGACTGATCTAGTGACACTTGATGTGAGTAAACTTCTCTCCCATAAACCCAGAGACATCCGAAAATTTTGGACGGCGACAAAAGACGATCGCGGCGAACCGGTCCAAGTCCCTGGTAGTGCCAGGGAAACGCCTACTGACGAACGTCCTTTCATGCGTGATTTGAGCATATCTAACACCTGCGCCAACATGAGTTCAATAAATGCTATCCCCTCTCCTTTTTTTTAATTCAAGCAAGCACTTGGACTGTTAGGACGACAAGGTGCCTCATTTTCTCATAAGAAACCGATGAACGTGAGAAGCTTTCAGCTTAATAGAAACAGAAGCAAGCAATCAGCATAAATGTCCCCTTGTGAAGCTATTGGGAGGCACCAAAGCGCGAAAGGAATGTGACCACGCGATCTGTCTTCCACTATGCAAACTGAAGCTACCGCCGCTCAGCACACAATCTTTGTCTTAAAGAAACCTTCGCTGCAATATCCACCCAGCATAAGAGAATTCAAATCGATGGTTGAGAATCAGAATTCGAACTTATAGGCTGGCCGTCTCCAATGAGCGCATAAATAACTTCGTATGGCGGACTCTACAAGACTTTCGACGAAGAGGAAGCCCCGGTAGCAAAACTGTACCCATTTGGCCCTCCAATTTTATTATTTATGGTGTTTTCCTTAAGTTTTAGATGCAGGGCGAAGACGAAAATATTGAACACTCTTTATGCAGCATAAAGTTGTCAAAAGGACATTTGCGGAACTGGTAATCGCTCGAACCACCCGTAGCAACCACTGCCCGTGTTTCGAGGTCTCCCCCAAGATGTTCCAATGAATCCTGACAACAGAATGGCTGCGGACGCCTGACAGACCTCCCTGGTGTATGCGGTAAACAACCGTGTTGAGGTCAACGGTCAGTTCGTGTAAGGCTGACCCATGTGCGTACTCGATGCCACAACAACGGGACAGAGAGAAGAAACAACAGGTGAAACTCGGAAAATATAACACTTCTACCAAATCGCGAGCCACCAAGTAAAGAGCACTTGAAGTTTGGCACACAGCCAAGACCCATGAAAATAGCCTCCATAAAAACACCTCATTTTGCGACAAGTCACTCCTCACTTTATTCATTCACGGATACTTAGACTGAGCGCAGTGGGCGTAGTACGTCTGTCGACTGTCAATGGTCAACGGCTAATGTCTTTCAGTGCGGGTCAAGAATAAATGTCACGTGCTCCCCTCGCCTCGCACCGTCGAGGTCAATGCACGGGGAGAGGCCACGATTTGGCCGCAAGCCAAAGTTTGCTCTCTCGCGCATCTCCTTCACCAAATACTAGCGCTATTCTCAGCAATGCACTGCTCTGTAGCTGACCAAATGAACACAACTGTGTCATTTGTGCCGCTGAAAACTTCGTCTACTGGACGCTGACGGAGTGTGGGAAGGAAAGGCATCGGCCAAGAGAAGAGACCTTGGTACCAGCCAAGACGCGATCGCTAAATTGATTACTTCAAACGCGGCGATGAGCATTCCAGCGCCAATGACCTCAACTATTTTCAAAGACCATGCCGTGAACTCACATATTGACACTTCGTTGTCAACATGGGAGGAATAAGGTCATAACAGGTGAAATAATGATCAATACCAAGTGATGGACTGGCATTAGGAGGAGAAATTTATCGATTTACTTAGAAGATTACTTAATGATTGACTGGGCTCAAGGAACAAAAGTAAGAAACTGTATATGTACCTTCGAAGTCAGTGTAGGGTCCCTCTTTGCGGAAGGCGCCAGAGCCGAAATCAATTAATTTGACCACACCATTCTTCATGTCTACCACCAGATTCTCATCCTTTATATCGCGATGGATAACATTTACTCGATAGCATGCCAACACAGTATCCACAACCTATAACCACATGCACTTCAATTTTGAAAAGGTTAAATCATTGATAGAACGAGAACAAGGACGAACCTGGCGGAAGTAGTCACGAGCCACGTTCTCTGTAAGGGCACCCCTTTCAGAAATATAGTCGAACAGATCAGTGGATGGGCTGGGTCGTTCCATGACAATCATGTAGCCTTCAGGTCGTTCAAACCAATCAATCGTCTGGATTACTCCAGGGATTCCTCGACACCTCATCAGTAAAACGATTTCAAGCGGTACGACTCGTCCATCCATCTGAAACTTAACGCTTTTCAAAAATACCTGATTTG
The DNA here is from genome assembly GCA_036418165.1 of Cooperia oncophora. Taxonomy (NCBI): domain Eukaryota; kingdom Metazoa; phylum Nematoda; class Chromadorea; order Rhabditida; family Trichostrongylidae; genus Cooperia; species Cooperia oncophora. The sequence continues at coordinate 3,295 of MU931143.1, forward strand.
ACAGTTTAGGTGTTTTCAAAAGACACCGGTAATCAGCTGATTTCATGCAACTTTGCGCCGGCACTCACAGAAGCGCGCGCGGGAATCACATGGTGCTTAACGGGGCAAACAGACGAAAACAAAAGACCAACGAGAACTTACACAAGCCCATTCCGTTACGTTTGCTCGCATCACATATTTACAAGCAACCGTAAGGTTGTCAACCATACGAAAGCCGCAATATACAGTACCAAATCCACCTCGGCCTAGCTCTGCACCAAGCTTGTATTGTCGTTTGAAACTAGCATAGTCGTGAGCTAAAATGAAGATTCCTAAGAAATATGACAATAGGGAAGGAAAATCGTCTTGATTGATTCTGTCCTTTCTAATAAAAACAACATGATGTGCTCGACTGTACTCTTGTAAGGTTCCCCCTCCCCTTCTGGTCATCACCCCTAAATGTAAGAAAGTTGAACTTTTTTATGTCAAATTCGCTTCTACACCTAGAAACATCCCCGCTGGATCGTTGCTGCACGAATAAACGACTTCGCTAAAACCTCAGCAAGTAAGGATGGGTAGACAAAACCGGGCGACGTGAATTCCACAACAAAGAGTGTTTAGGTCCAATTGTAAAGCGCACCGGTTTCAGTCGGTTACAACATAATTAATAATGTTCAACAGCGCTATCACTCAACCCTATTGATATCATCGAAATTTGACATGTAAAGCGGAAAGAAGAGCTCTGCAAATAACGTGCCCCAGATTCCTTACCGAGGGTTATAAGGTGCGTGCAGAATCCATTTGATCCCGTGAAAGAAGAGGCCTGTAACTGCTTCAACAACGTACAAGTCACGACTTTAGCGTAACCAGCTTTGAACGCGTTAAATTGCTGTATAACTGGGAAATACAAAAAACAAGATGCAACAGATACTCAGCGACCGGTCACACTTGGATGGAATTACTCGTTACTATTGGAAGACCCAGGTTGTAAATCTTACTAGAACTAACTTATAATACATAAGAGAGACACTATAGCTTTCTGGGCCACCTGTAGAGGCGTTCGCGCTAAATCGAGCACATCACGTGCCTAGAGGCCTGCATTCCAAAACAGAACGAATTCTTTGGGAAAAGCAGGAAGGAAGACGCTCACTGTGACCTCAAGTGCGTCTCGCTCTAATTAAAAGAGCCAGGCAGACTGTTGATCACATGCACGTACAAGAGTTCAAAATCAATCATGACGAACTAGTAGTAGTGAGTTTGACTTATTACGAACCTGGTCGGTCTGTCGTCACTGGACCTCCTATAGCCATCTTTCGAAGACGGCTCATAAACATAGAGATTTCTTATACAGCGATCACACACTTTTGTAAATTCCTAGTGGAAACACGGTGTGATAGACCAGAAATAGTTTATCTGCAAAGCGGAGGATAAATAATAGTTGAGAGGTCGGTAAACGACTACAAAGCGAATAATTTATGTACGCAATCCAATACAAAAATGTTAAGTGTTTCCTCAGAGAATTTCGGAAGATCAAACGAAAAGAAAGGAAAAGTATCAGAAACAAATCGATAGGTTAGCTTAGCCGTGTCCTTAAAAGGTTCTAATTAGGTGACATTAGGATAACCGTACCCACCGCGTACAGGGCTACGCACTTATCGCGGAATGAACGCAGGCAGTGGGTGGAGCCGTCACGTCATCCACGCCGGCTCCGCCTACCGCCACACCCGAAAGTCGCTACTAATCATCAAATACTGTGCAATTCCATGAAATCACACAAGGAATGACGAGAAAAGTGGGGAGAAAGAGGAACGGAGGAACGAGAGCATTGCAAAGGGGAAGCTGGTGAGAAGCGCGGCAGTGACGACGACGGAGTCGGCAGCTGCACAGCGGCGAAATAACGTGTAATAGACAGGCCGCGGCGGGATGTCGTGGGTGGGGTTTGGCACGTGGCCAACGCCATGTGAGGTCGAGAGAGAACGATGCGCGGGAGAGTACGCGACGACGAGACGAACGAGAGCAGTCGTGATTGGCCGATGCAGCTAGACGCCCACAGACGCGAGCGTTCCGACGTTTGGAAAAACGCGCGGTAATCGCCGGCTGTCTGCAAAAGCCGCTGGAACGCCCGAGATGACACGGATTTTCCCCGAACTCGTCCGTCCCTCGAATGTCCTATGGACAAGGGGCTATGTCCGGGACCATGGCCAAGAGCTGCACGACCTCAGTGTATCGAGGCATGGGCTGTGACCCCAGAGCTGGAGGAGACGAGTTGGTTCAAGCGTTTATGGACGAGATAGCTATGCCTAAAAGCCCCGAGTGCCTTCAGGGGGATCATATGGTAATCAGTAGGTAGGGGCAGGTGATGCGCAAAGCTTAGCACATAGAGGTTCCCGTCGATGGCGTAGCTGCAGGTTGCCGCCCTTTCTCACGTGGTGAACCTCCTAGTTTCTCCGTGATCGCGATTGCTTTGGTTCCGGTATCGGTTGTTCGGCGCTCTCGTTCTCCTAATTTCTTTCACAAAACGTTTGTAGAAGAATCTTGGAAATGGAAGGTTTTGACCATCAGAGTCTAGCCCCAGGAGTCCAGCTGCCTTTCAACTCGTTTTGGTCCAGAAATATACTGGAAGTTCTGGGTGGCCCGTACGGATGCGACCACAGTTTTTTTTGAAAGGTCTATATTGAAGCCAAGGCACGCCCTTCCGTTCGGAAAGGTTCAGCAAAATACGATCACCCCTTCTATGGTACGTCCCCCTACCACCCCTCCTCATCCCCATGCTATTACCATCTTTCCCGCTTTCCCCAACCTACCACTCTTCACGGAAGGTTTCCCGAATATTCCGAAAATTTCATCACTTTTCTTCCAGCAAACTGCCGTACGCAGAGGGAGGGTGCATATGAGCTCACTTGAAACACTGATCATCAGTAGAAGCCATCAACCAATATTCTCAAAACCTTTTACGACCCCCTCCTTTCAGCGACCGAATACGCCCCCTTCCGTTGGAGAACCCCTGCGTACGACGTGCCCTGATTGAAGTACAAATGAGTTGGTAAATACTTATAATGAGAACTGAAGTCCATAGGTGCCAAGGAGTTCCTGGCTGGAATGCTGTAGAGCAACAACCTAGAAAACATAGTTTCATGGAAGCTACGGAGCGCAAGAGCAATCTTGCGGGATCATCGTACAACTTCATTCTCTGGCTTCGATCTTTGCAAGTACATGGAAGACGGACAGCACGCGAATAACAGTGAAGGTGACGTCATCGAAATTTTTCCTGTGAAACCTGAACGCTTTCACCAGGCTAATGAAGGCTAATCAGTGGGGTAAGGTTCTATTATAGGTTTACATGCAGGAACAGGAACATTAGCATTGACTGATAAACACGAACCACTCAATCAAAATTTCTTAAAGCAAACATTCATTTGTTAATGGGAAAACTATTGCAACATGCCAAACTAGCTCAGGCGTGAGTGACGGAGGAGAGCGACTGTTTGTGCGGGAACACGGAGTGGGATGGGGGAAATCACATGAGACGCGCGAATCAGCTGATTAAATAGGCGAGAATCGCATCTCGAACACAAGTTGTCCAGAGATCGCGACGTTCGCTTCGGGGCCCTTATAATGATTGTTCCTATGTGAAAGCAGTTAGCCGGATTATGTTGAGAGGTTTCAGTTAGCAAGCACGAACTTTGTTCTCGCTTAATCGAATGAAGTTTTCATTGAATGGCTTTTCCTGCGGCTTATCACAAAGACGCTTCATTAAAGATTTATTCAGGGTCAGATGACCTTCAGAAGAATGCCGTTTTCCTATGAATCTTTCTATTATGTACTCTGGAAAGAGCTTTGAAATGTTGCTGAACACGGATCGAGTTACGGATGAGAGTAGTTAAATCTATGGGATTGCGAACCGCCCAATAGAGAGCGCAACACGTGACCACAAGGTGTCCTATGGATGCCTCGTCCTCTAAAAGAGAGCACGTCCTGCGTTGGTGAATCTGCTGCGGGGGTCGTATTTGGCCGACGTGGGGAGGAGGTCGTATATGGTCTGAGAGATTTTTTTGTTAGATGATTTTTCCTGTTTCGTGGGCAAGACTCACAAATTGGGAGTACTCAGTGGGAGAGAGGTCGTACTTGATTGTCGTTGGGAGAGGGTCGTTCCCGCTTAAAAAGAAGAATCTCCACTGTTGAAAAAATTCCGTTGTTGGCTTTTTGCGGTTTTTCCCGTTTCACCGGTGCTATATGTATACCTTCCAACCCTCACTGGGCGGCGATATCTCATCTTCAGCGAAAATTGAAAAAAGACTCAGACGTTGCTGGGAAATTTTGGTGAAAAAGAGTAGGTAGTTGGCAAGAGAAACAAGATGGCAGGTAGGGAAGGGAGGTGGGGGCTGGCGTATTCATTCTCTAGAAATTTCCCCAGTGGCAGTAAGATTTCCCCTGCCCTGCTAAGAACTGGTTTGAGGGTTTTCCTATCACGATCTAGAAGTTCTAGAGCTCTCAAAAGGTCTGCATCGCCTCATGAAACTTCTGCTGTTGACTGTTAGCTTCGTCCCGTCTACCATTCATTTTTCGATACAACCAATTGTCGCGATGAACCTTACCATTTAATTTTCGACCAGATTAGTTCGAGTGGATCACACCGCTGCTTTCTTCGAATGTGATGGTGTGGGTGCGCGTGAGCGAGAGAGAGGAGACAGCTGTGAAAAGTCGCACACTCCCCGTCTCACTATTGTTTCGTTCCAAGTCGAGAAACATAAAAATGTCATACCGAGAATTGGCCGTCTTGGCCGACAACGGTTGCAAAACTGCGCAGACCAAAGAAGTAAAGGGAGTGAATTCATCCAGCCAGCACATGCAGCTGACTGGCACCCGACAGCGACCTTCTTTGTTCATTTATCAGTTTATCAGATTCTATTTTAAGAGGTAATACAAAGGGACAAAGCGACAAAAGTCGCGGAGCAGATAAGCCCTGCTTGCACTCATTTTTCACCGACAGAGTGTTGCCGAGCCGAAGCAGCCGGTTCCGGGGAGCAGCAGCACGCCCTCGAGAACGTTGCCTATTCGGTTTGTCCCTTTCGCTGACCCTCCGATAAAACACGCTCTATTTAGTTGTTCGTATGTACTACCCTTTTAGTGTGGAGATCACTATCTTTTGTGAGAGCGCGATGAGAGTCAAAGAATGGCTGCAGGATCGTTGAGTGGAATTAGACTCGAAATAGACTTTTCCGAGTGGTCACTGGCCCCAGCGGCTCAGCAAATGAGAAGCCGATCGACTTTGGGGCAGTCGTTCCGTAGCAATAGATGAGCTCATACCCAGGATTGAATGATTGTCCTGATGGATTCGCCCCTCGCTAGACCATTGAGACCATTTGAAGGTGGCTGAAAGTGCCGATGGAACGCTTATAAGTTCACAGAGAATTATTACACGATCGTGGTCTTCAGATTAAACAGCAATTTCTAGAGTACATTCACTTCGGAACACACGTGCATCACATATGGCGATGCGAGATGGCGCTCAGGCATTGAACTGTGTTTANCGAACCCTGCCAATAATTCGGAATGCCGGAAGCTGCTGGCCAAGACGTTCGATTAGCAGGGTCCTCTTTCGGGTATAGTCGTGTGTTTCGGCTGAGATCGCAAGTCACCGCGACAGCTAGGCATTCCCGAACTCTGTCATACACCGGCTTACGAACTGGTACGAACGTCGGCGATCGTGTCCTTTTCCTGGCGCTTCCTCTTCGTGTCCGCTGAAAACCATCAGCAATAGATCGTTTCGGAGAGGCTATTTGAGGTCACATTTCATAGCGATTATCTGTACACCACCTTTTTGCCGAGGCATATCCGTCTCCACCACGGAATGAAACTGTTGCGCTCAGCAGCGTCCAGTAGGGAACACAACTGCACTCATTCCAGATAGCAGTCCCTGCCTTTATTAAAAACCCATAACTTTTCGGACCTTGTCTTCTGCTGTAAAGTGTGACACATGGTGCCCCCACCCCTCCTTGAAGACAATTCACGTATTCAAGTGGTCCGTGAAATGGTTCTGTGCATTTGGCACCCAGGAACGCACTGATAGAGAATGTACCACTTCACTTCAAACGCGAGATAAAGAAGCTTGAGATGCGTGAATATTGCAACCATTGCAACCACGATCACTTTTGATTCTGCAAGACCACGGCTTACAAGCTGAATTGCGTGCGTGCATAGCGTTGCCTGGAGCGTCGTTTGGCGATCTTCCGTGCTCTGGAAGGGAATTGGTTGCACCTCGAATCCTGCCGAATAGGCTTGTCCAACGTTCAAGGCACCGACCACATTGCTAATGGGTCTCTTTTCAGAGTGTTCCCAAGGTTTTTTCTGCTTCTTTCTCTGTTGGGGAGTTGATTATGGCCTAGCTTATGGCCTACTAGTTCATGACTGAGCACCTACTACTCGTAACACGTGATCACAGGAATCGTCCTCGAAGTGAGAGTAGAATTTCGAAATTGTCATGGGGGTCGTGCGAAACGCTCTTCCGTTCTTTTTTAACCTTGCTTAGTCACCTCTCTGTGGTACATGTGACACTTGACGATGCCTAACGTCACCTAATCCGGGGATCACCATTGAAAATGGCCGTTCTCATGACCCTCGGCGCCCGCGGTACCTAGCGAAGCAATTGATGCCGTTATCAAAGGAACTCAACACCCGCGGCGCATCCAACTGTCATCAGGGCAACTGACATATGAGAACATCAAAGAACAATATGCCTATAACCAAGCATAGTGATGTTGATGTCTAATCGTAAATTATCACATGATAATGTGTCTGGGAGAGTTCTGAAGTGACGTGTGATGGAGCGAGATGATGAGGTGCTGGTTTGAGAAGAGAAGAAGGGCTGACGACACAATCAGTCATCGTGTTCCCCTGCACAGGATGTTGCGATTGTTGTTTGCATAGCCGCGCCCGTACATTCCATAGATAGTATTCGCCGGTCACATGTTGATTGCGAGGCCTTCGCAAGGAATTTCGGCCGCTACGCCGACTTCGACGACAAGACGAACGTTCCCCAAGTGAGTGATGTGCGGGGCATGGTCTCAGTTATTGGGATCGTTCCAAGAGGCAAAATAGGTTCGCAGATGTTTTTCTCTCTAAAGGATATGTTCTATAACTAGTTTGAGGAGAGAAACTTGTCGTAGTTGAAAGCCGGATGTGAAGCCTCGATGTTACACACGAGCTCTGCCCTCGATGTACCTCGAAGCAACTCGGAAATAACAAGCCGATTTGTCTGGAGACAGGTTGCTAACATCTTCTCTAGAACTACGAGCATGCCGTAGTGTTCTGGCGTGAGAGAGACGGTGAACTCTACGATGAGAAGGAAGTCTGTACCAACCGTGTGACGCAAGACTCATTATTTGCGGATTGTTGCAAAGCATATAACCTCGAGAGAGAGAATGCACGTTGGTGACAAGAACGAACTGAGAGCAAGGCGATTCAGTCGAGTGTACACGGGACGAGGGATCAACCTACGATAAAGAAATCGGCCCAAAATGACCTTGGTTAGATGGCAGGTGAGTGCTTCTAGCTACAGCTAGCTCGATGCGGTCACTGGGGACTGTGACATCTAAATTTTCACGTGCAGCAAGGGCAATACTGAGAAGAGAAGGCTCTCGCATTCCTAAAAGCACCGCTGGCTCGCTGCTGGTGGTTCGTGAATTGCACTCGCCGACGCACTAAGAGCACTTCGGCAATCTTGGACCATTGCCAAGCAGCAATTCTCGTCGCACCCACTTTGCACTAGACAGCCTTCCATGTCGCCCCCAACATATCTAGTTCGCCACATGTGCATGTTTTTATATCTCAAGCACAACTGTGCCCTCCTAAACATCTCACCGACTGATGTTTCGCAATAGTAATGAGAGGGATTTACTAGGCTCCCACATAATATAAACAACCTATGTACTGGTACTGGAGGGGAATCCCTGATGAAATCCGCGATTTCAAAGGTTGGTATCATATGATACGCGAGGCAATTCGGGACAGGTGAAAGGGGGGGGGTGGGTGGTGCACTTCCCACCGAGGTGTCGATCTAGAGTCCGTGAGCTTACAAGGGTTGACAGGTTTTACCATGGTCGCTTGACGAGCCTACTAGCTTCGCAAGAGTTCATATTCAGCGCATGAGACTAGTAAACCGGATTCAAAAAAGCAGCAGAAGTGAAAAATGCCCCCCCCCCTCCCTGTCGCCGAACTACGCCCCTATGCAGTTACATGTACTCGCTCCATGCAAAACAATCTATCGAGTCCGTGTCCGGAAACTGCAGGCTACCTTTAGGGTAGAAAAGCACTATTACTCACACACACTCTCCCCTTCGCTAGCCGTCCCAACTATGTTCGCTTCTTCATCAGTATATCAAGTTCACATGTGCCGAGTGCACCCATACAGTAACACCAACCAGGTAAGTTCGCTCCACTCCAAAAGGGGCACTTGGACGCCACTTTGACACTTTGAGATCCGCATATCCAATACGGGCGCTGTCCGGATCAGTGCGAGGGCATTTTTATGAACATGTGTAAAGTCCTGTGAAGCGACGAAATTCACTTTCGAACCCCTTTTCGCCGAACTGGACCACCCAACCCCAACTCAACAAACTTTTTTCCTCGCTCTAGACTCGAGTCAGTCGCATTCGTAATCAAATACTGTCCCAAATGAAAAAAATTTGGGGAAATAAAGCATACCACCTGACAGTTTTGCAAAAGTCTAGAGGCCTACGCAAAATAGGTCAGTACATTGACAGAAAATAGGATCCCCCTCTCTTGTGCCTGAATGAACTCAGCTCTGAGCAGAAGCCTGTTGCAAGTGAAGTTTTCGAATTCGAGTTTTCATTTGCGACCAATCAAGCCTGCCATCCCTCCAGGGTGGTCTAATTGCTACCCCTCTTGCCTCTGATCATAAAAACACCGCCTAAATACTGTTTGCCTACTTTTGTGGTTCAGAAAAAAAAATCGTCAAAAATTGAGTGGAGGCGGCGAAGTTATGCTCGCGGCTTTAAGACATTAGAGTATTTTTCTCAACTTTATTTACATCTTTGATACATCGAGTAAGTGCTACCGTATCCAATGCCACGCCCAGCATCTTATAAAAGGCTGGTCTAATTTTCGATGAAATTGTTCTTTGAGTGCTCGTCTAAGTGGTCTATATGACAGTATCGCTTTCAGGAGCAGTTCGGCGACGGGGGGGGACAGGGGGGGGGAAGTTTTGCACTTTACCTGCTTCACTGGCACCGGTTTACTAGTCTTACTCTGGTGAAACCTGTGAACTCTTGCGAAGCTGGAGCATGCTCGTCGAGCCGACATGGTAAAACCTGTCAGCCCAAGAAAAGGTTTTCTAGAAATCATCACCACTCCCCAGTCGCCGAACTGCCCCTTGCCTTCATTTGAGGAGAGCTTTCTAGGGATTGTTTTGGGAAGAGTTCCAGTCTCATCAGTGGAGTTTCTCTAGCGAAACACTATACTTCCCACGGTTATCCAACATACAGCTAATTTCCACTACGTTTCCTGAATACAAAATACTCTGAAAGAGTGCCTGTTTTGAATGCATCAGCTAGCAGCTATTTACAGCTGCGCCCCACAAACAATATGGCACGACGCCAAAGCCAGTGATATGGGCAGTCGTAAATAACGTGGAATATGTCGTTCGGGTCAAGTATAAGCGGCATATCAATGCAATCAATCGGTACAGGATAGACGAAGAGAACAGAGAGGTCGTCGTGGGGCCGGCGGTAAGGTGAAGGGGAGAGCGGGAGAGCAGCCGTTATGAACCGGACAAAGTCCTGTAACTCAAGCCCGTCACTCATGCACACATGTGTGATTTGACGTCGAGGACATCGGCTTACAGCGAATATTTTCTGTCACGAGGCCGGGAAAAAGTGGTTACGCAAGCGCTACCCCGTCGAAGTTCACATGCAATTAGCCGTGGACCGAAACTTTCCCTGACTGAACATACTTTATGAAAGAGACCTAATTCCAAAGCGTTGAAGTTCCTTTCCAGTGCGTTCGGGGCTAGAGCTCACCTTTATTCGGAAACCGGGGTAGGAAGCAGCGAGATCATAAGGCGCTGCTTATGTATGTCAGAGCAGCACGTGATATCCAAGGAGACTCGCGACAGCCAATCTGCGTGCCGTCGAGCGATGGGCTATAAATAGCTTAGGTTGGGATGAGAGCTATCAGCTGACTTGGACGACATTTTCATAAATGATTCGATGTCAATAGGCATCATCAACATCAAACCTGTCCCATAAGAATCGTCTGGGAGCTAAAGGCATCTAGAATGATAGCACTAGGATCACTGAGTTCAAGGCCATATGGGACGCCTCTGAGCTGACGAGAAATATTCGACAGGGTCATGGTTTTTCATCGACGACTTCCAGTGAGGTCAGCGAAGGACACTATGTCCCGGAATCTTCTAGGTCTTCCTTCAGCACCTACCTCTTAGAACGACTCCTGGATACCTTTGTTAGCTCACTTGTACTGGCTGTTTGGCAGTGACATCATGGAGCATGCGAGGAATGAGAACCACTTCTTCCGTCACGGCGAATTGGGACACTCCACTCAAAAAAGAATGAAAGCAGGTTGTCCCTGCGGATTTCTGTCACGTGCCGCGACCGGTCCGGACAACTTGCGGCGCTGTCTGCTGGCTGCATTAGTGGCTTTGATGGGGGCTGAGAGGAGAGGCTCTTCGGGCTTCGACTGCCGGCGCTGCTGCATTGAGCTCACGATGACGCCATCCCACATCGGCTCCCGTTCACGTGCTTAGCAACAGCACTATCAGAAGTGCAAAATGACGTCGACCTCGGGAACTGCGCCCGTTAGGAACAAAAACCCTAACTCCATGACGTTCCCTCAGCATTAATGAACGTGACGTCCATTGCGGTCGAGGGGCGTTGTTGTGCAATATTTCGTCACCCGAGGCATAACAACCCCGCATGACATCATCGCGCAATTTTGGCCTACGTCACGCCTTCGTCTTGCACCACATAGGTGGCTGCCTCCACGCTTCACGCACAGGGCCGCTGACGTCATCCAGGGGGTCCGTCTCGTTGCTCGGTGGACTGCGCTGCTCGCCAGCAAGGAGTGTAGGAAGCAAGCATACCTTCTAACCTTTACGTGCAGCCTACTGGGCACCCCGGATTATGTTTCTGCTCGCCGTTTTCCTATGAAAGAGGAATTTCGGCCGGATTTGATGGGAATTTATATCCTTGGGTGCATGCAGATAATATGCTGCTGCTAAAGTCAATTCTAGCGATTGTAAAGAGGTGGCGTTTTCCTCTTTTTCATTCGCGTAGAATTGACTTTAGCAGCATATTAACTGCCTGACACAAAGATCTTCAGAGAGATCAGAGATTGCAGTGTCTCCAGTTGACCAGCAACAGTGAAGTCACACGGCGCAGTTCGGCCAAAGCTGCTGGCTGAAAACACCAAGTGCCAGTATTCCTCCCTTCAAATACTACCAGATAACACAGATTAGCTTAGGATTATCGCTTTAATGAGCGATAATGGAGTAGTGTTTCAGTGCGAGGGTACCATTCATTGACGGTGTGGTCGGAAGAAGAGGAGAAGGCAGGACATATCGCCAAGAGCAAGCGGGGCAAAGGGCGAGAATACATATCACCAAGTGGCGTTGTTATATGGACAGAGCGCTTCAAAACCGTAACACGAAATCCATAGCCATGGACGGATGGGTGAGCTCAGTTTACGAAGCTTGGAAACAATATAGTAATCGCTACGCCCCCGGCTCATTTGTTTTCTTGTCTGCTTTTAAAATACCTAATATCTCAAAGAACGAAAAGCATTGTTCATACTTCAGTGACGTAACGAGCTTTTGCTTCCCACCTTCTAATAGGCGAGTTGGTTCGCTGAGCTCACTGTGGTCCTTGGGTCTGATAGCTAGATGTTCTTATGGGCACGAGACAGATGGAACGAGGAAGTGCACTACGCCCTATACGTGACACTTGCTCTCAATCGTTCTTATTTTTCCGTGACTCATGGACCGTATCGTACCCCTTCACGATAAGCCGTTCTTCATAAAAAGCTTATATTCTCACGAGGCGAGTTCACACTTCACATACTTCAACGCATCTCAAGGTTATCAGGGTTTCTCTGAAGAGCTGTTCAGGAAGCCGTGAATGAAAGGCATGTGAAGCATTTCTTTCCGTGGCAATTCATAAAACCACATTTGTAAGTGTCAAATGCCGATGCGACATGATACTTTGTACTTCGCTGCAGTGTGTGCAAATCACCCGCATGCTGATTTGCATTTGAATAGCCTTTGACTAACCAGTAGGTCTCAATGGCGACATCTCAAGACTTCTTTCTTTAGCTGGAACACCCAATCTTTTCCGTAATCTTCATAGACCGCGCAGAGGAGGAGGGCATAGTGGTAGTTTTGCCCCAAATTCACCCTGTAGTTCAACTCGTAACCTCATGTTCAGTTTTAGCAAGTCCTAATCCGCCGTGCAGGACTTCTCTGGAAAGCTGACAGTTCTTTCATCATTTTTTTGTGACACGCCGTGATCGGTGGAATTTGGTTTGCGATGTTCTCGTTTCCATAATTCGACTCTGGAATGCGGCCAACGCGGAATCGGCCGAAGAATGTGGCCTCCTTACTAAAAACAACCACTCGGGCGTGTATGTCTTGTGATCTAGCGTTTTGAGCAGAAGATCCGGGAACTCTCCCATTAGGACGCCACGTGACTGTGGAAATTTGGGGAAAATTCCGTGAGTAATCGGAAAATGATGGGTCACAAGAAGTGCCATCATCACTCTTTCAGGAAGTTGGAGAAGTTGAAGCAGGGCACACCATCCCGCTGAGGGGGCAATTCCTAATAAGACTCCCTCAGTGGTTCCCTTGAGTTGCTGAATAAACGGGTGGAAGGAAGCAAAGAGTATCTATTCACCTGAAAAGAAGCTAGGACTCATGCGAACTCATCCTCGGTGAGGAACGATGCGATGATGTCCCCTTAAAGGGGAAAAATCGAAAGCGAGTCGATCATGAACCCGAATGAACTGAGAAACTTGTCGCAATCCGTGAACACTGTATGGAAAGAGTACGGCGACGGAGGGGGCATTTTGCACTTCTGCTACTTCCCATAGACGTGCCGAGCCGTCTAAAGAGCTATTTAAAGAGCTATATCACGAGCTAACGAGAGTTCACAGGTTTTCCGTGGTGGTTCGACAAGGTTGCTGCAGTTCACAAGTGTTCACAGGGCTTCACCAGATGAGACTTGCGAAGCGGAACAGTGAAGCAACGATGGTGCAGAGTTCCCCCCCCCCCACCTCCGTCGCCGAACTGCGCTCACTGTATGCTCGTTGAGTGGGTTTTTGACAGCTCTAGGGTCAATAAGATTTCAGGAAGCCTCTTGGAACGATAAGCATGCGAAAATCGCAATGCAAAGAATAAAAATAAAAAAATGCATAAATTTTGGTGCTCTTGAATGCGCTGATTTAATAATTTTTCGCTTTCAGAGCCATTGACATAAGGAACAATGGAAACGGTAGAATGGGTGCAGTGAAAGGGCACCAAGCGAACAGCGGTAAACGGCTGAGCAGACAGTGGACAGTACAAAGTACGAAAAGGACAACTGGTATCAAAATAACATCAGTTGACAAGAATGGCAAAGAGGTTTCACCGGCGACGACGACGACATTGAAAGGGAAAACTCATGCGATACTCGTGATTGCATATTACATCGGATGGATTGTGTATATTTAGCCTAGCCTAGTTATTTGTTGCTGTTATTAATTGCAGGGGGATTATTCAGCCTTGTTGTGTCAAGACTGAGATTGCAGGTATCGCCTCGTGCAGCGCTAATCAACTTATGCTCATGGGAGGAATACGAGGCGAACGGGGAAATGTGTCTAGTGAGCTGCAATTGTAAACTTGAAAATGACGACTTAATGTAAAGAAAGAAGACTGGTCAGACTTTGGGCAGGCAAAGAGGGGCACTTCGGCAATGGAGGGGGGGGGGTCAGCACATTTGTTACTCCCATGTAGGGAGCCATCTCGTGAGCTTACAAAAGTTCACAGATTTTACCAGAGTGGCTTGTTCCACACAGTAGTTCACAGACCCCTTCAGTGCTGGACTTTAAACCGGAACTAGTGAAGCAGCGAAAAAGCAAAATGCCCCTCCACACTCCCGTCGCTGAATTGCGCCAAGGAACAAAAGAAATTGCTCCCAATAGAAATAGTAAAAAAACTGCTCGCTTGTAATTCTTGCAAATGCTGGCCTGCTTCAGCGGTGCAAGGAAATGTGAACGAAAGGATCAGCACTTTCACTAAGGTATCTTTTCCAGCAACCCGCATATCCTGTGAAATCTGGCGCTTCAGTTATGTTTCAGAAATGTTTGGGTGAAATATGTGGTTACAAGAGGAGCGGATAAGAGCGAAAGGGGTGCACTTAGGCTTGGGCAGGGTACCGGAAGACTCTCAAATAAACCCGAACAGGCCCCTTGCTAAGACTTGCAGTTCATGTGACCAAAGCGGATCACTCGCACCAGTTCTCAGCTTCACAGGAGATTACAGGTTTCAGCAAAGCGAGACCTGCTAGTTTACATGAACTAACACTAACAATAGGAACTAGCTAATGTTCGAGAGGCCCTCTCCAAGCTGAACAGTGGCGCGAAAGAGCTAATGCAGAAATGAAAAGCTAGCTCCTATCTACCTGCTGTTCGCGCTAGAGCGCTTAGGTCTTATTCCCCTTCTCGCACTCCCCCCGTACACAGAAACAGTACGTCATTGTCAATGGCTGAGTGAAAGGGCAACCTCCTCTACCTATTCGGGCGTGGAGCTGGGGCACTGTCTTTTCAGACCTTCCTTTGCTTTTCCAGTTCCATTTACTGCCTGCTTTTGAACCCCCAACCTTCGCAATGCCGACTGGCGTAGGAGTAAAGGTAGTGTGATTGAGTAGGAAGAAGGACAATAAAAGAGCAAATGCTGGGAAAAATCGCAATTTGAGAGTAGGTGGAGTAGGCGGTGAGTTAATGAAGAGGTGAGATATTGATAGCAAATGGAACATCGACACAGCAGTTGCAGCAATAGAAAACTGCTAAGAAAAACAAGCCAATATGCCAAGGATTTACCCACTGCAATGCAGTTGTTTGGGATTTATCGCCCCACCTGACATTGGTTTTTATGTAGTGGAATCTGAGAGATATTCAGCAGTAACATCTGGACCGACCACTATGCAGAAGATTATCAAAAATGTGTAGGATACTGGCAGCTAAATTCTCCGCTCAAAGTTCTTGTCGAAATCGTCATAGTACAATTTCGTGCCAGTTTGGTAATTGATGAAGGGTTTAATTTTGGAGCGGAGATTATTCAGTCCACATTCGGGAGAACGACTAAATCCGAAACGATAATTTTTGCACATTTTCGAAGACCTTTTAGGAGATATTTTTTCCTGTTCCTTCAAAGTGAGGTTGTTTAGTCGGAGACAAACTGTACACTAGCCTCCAAGTACAGTACTAGCCTCCGCTATGGGCGAGCCAAACGATCCTCAGATGCAGCAGCGTGCCACCTTCTGCATCAAAATTAAGCGGGAGCGGAAATGAAGGTAATGATACCCATGTGCCATTTCCATACTCCGCCCGCGCTAATTTCAGAGTGCAGCACTTGAAGCTATAGCGAGGCCCCGCAGAGAAACTTGGACTCGGCGACAGAGAATAATGAGAAGCGAGAGGGCGCAGACAAGTAGCGTGTCTGGCTATGGTCAGGCGCGTGGCTGGCCGTGCTTCAGTGCGACACTATCCTTCAGCTCTGCCCCCGCCCCCTGTACTTTTGACCGCAGAAAATGGCACGCTACAGCACCTGTGGACCCGTTCACCTACACAAGGCAAGGACCAGCATCCATGGAGATGAGTGTACAGTCTGCCTTTAAAGGCACAGTCCGCGATAAAGAGCCTAAGTGATTTTGCGGAAGGAAGTTCGTCATTTAATTGTATAAGAAGTGAAAATGCGAAAGGGAACGTTGGAAACGCACTCCTCAAGCCTCCTCTAGCCCCAAACAAGTGTAGAGGAAAAGACCGAGAAGACCACGCGTCGGGACAGTTCCCGTCGGCTGATTCCCAGTAATGGGCCCTATGACTCTAGAAGAGACATTGAATGCATCCTGTCCATGACACATGCCCGGGAGCATTACTCTGGCTGGAAGGCCAACTTTGGAGGCGGAGTCACTGAAGCAAACTTGCGCCTTAATCCTTTCATAGGTCATCGCGGACCGCTCCTTTAACTGTTGCAGGGGAATAGGTGCCACATGCCGAGGCAGCAGTACCAACGTAACAGCAAAGATCTTCAGGCAGTGCTCCATGAATCCTCACGTTCAACGTTGCTGAAAAGAAAACATTGAGGTCCTTTGATGATTCTCAAAGTTTCCGTCTCCTAGTTAACCGTTGCATTGACGATTGAAACAGTCGCAGGCGTGCCTTAATGGCATCACATGATTTCTTCAACATACTCCAGTGGAACCGCTGATGTACCAACTCGTCCTTATTTCCTTGCTCGCAGCTGAAGCCACCACGTCACAGCTATCCCAGCCAAGAAGCTTAACACACGTGAAGTATCGAGGAGATCTCGTCGACGAACACTATGCTGATCCCGCTTGGCCGCTGTTAGCCGAGCTAAGCGTATAATTAATCGGCTAGTAGGCATGTTTTTCATCTAATTTGAACGCCTCATAGGCTTCCTTTGATACCAAAATGTCGTTGTCATCAGCCTTGTTTACACGTGTCCCTAATCGGAGTCATAGTCAACAGGATGCGTACTTGGAGGGAAAGGGGGGGGGCAAGCTATGGAAAAGGCCACTCCAGCACCAGGAAAGTTGTTGCATATGGAATAAGAAATCACGCTCTGCAGGTAATACCCAGGCTTCAGGAAGACCAGATGTAGCAGCTTTGAAAAAGACTAATACAGTACAGTACTAATTAGGGCACGACGTACGTTGGGGATCCCCAGCGAGGGCTTTGGTTTCGGGTAAATGGTTCAAACCACGTCGTACGTTGGGGAATCCCCAGTAGGGGGGAGGGGGGTGTATTTGTTCGCCAGGGGTTGCCGCGTTGAAAAAAAGTTCCCGTCGTAGACTTGAATTTTTCCTGTTTCATATATGCCACATGCTTTCATCCGTCGATCAACAGCGAAAATTTGGAGAAAAATTAGAATTCTTGGAAAATTCCAAGAAAGTGGTGGGAAGTTGAGGGAAACCCAGTAAAGTGGTAGGTAAGATGGTAGGATGGAGAAGAGAGGGGGGGGGGGGCGTAGCATTTTCCGAAAATTTCACCCAGCGGCGGGACGTGCCTTAATTTGGTTTCTCGTGCGCTATACCCTTCCCACGCTTCCCTCCCCCCCTCGACGGCATTTTTTTGGAAAATGCAAAAGCGGAGGAATTTTCGGAAAAAAGAACCCCGGAAAAGTGGGGAAGTACAGAAAGTACAGAAAGATGGTAGGGTGAATTGAGAAGGTGGTCTTGTCAGAGAAGAAAATTTTAACGTGGGGAGGGCATTTTGCAATAATTTTTCCCCAACGGCAGGGCGTGCCCTGATCACAACACGAAGCAGGTACTGTAGTGCAGAAGAAAGAACGAGTAACGACATGGTCATTCGCCGCTTGGAATTGGCATTCCACTTTTATCGAACGCAACACGTTTGAACTGTATGGAGTAACGGAGTCCTGACTTGGAACTGAAAATAGTATCAAACAGACCTGGTTTTTTGCCTTTTTGTGTAAAACTTTACCCAGGAGGATATATATGGTCTGAAGCTGGTTTTAAAAGCGACGCTTTGCACCTCACGCTGTCTCAGAGGTAGCTGGATGAGATCATCTTCATTGATGGACATTATCGAGCTAATGGTTTCGATGACATGGAAGCCAGCTGAAGGCACATGAAGCAGGACATCATGCGCCGCTTCGGCAAACATTTCTGTTTGGCGAATTAAATCGAATTATTGCAATTACATTAGACCGCAAATATTTGCTTTTTATTTGTTCGGCCCACGTTTGATCAGATTTGAAGCGAAATGAAGCAGCGCTAACTTATCGATCGAGCTTTAGCTATGGTGGATGATCAGCCAGTCCCCCCCCCCCGTCTGCACGGGGTTTGAGCCCAAATGCCCCACTGGTCCTAGCGCAAGGCAATTAGCGAAAATGTGCTATGGCGCTCCCATTCAATGCAAACGAGAGTGTCACGTTGCATCTCTATTGCAGACGAAGGCAATTCAGCACTCCTACATATCATGTCAACGATTATAATTGGAGTCTGAAGATCTACAACCCCCAGGATAAGGTCCAAGGGCCAGATGCCTACCGTATTCGTGTAAAAATAATAATAAGGCAGAATGATAAAAAATATGGGATTCTTCCCGCGACACCCTATTGAAAAAACACAGCACAATCAAAGTCTGCGTTCTTGTCTGGGAACTGACGCATGTCTACGTCTAACTCCAACAAAAAAATCAAATGCTGTCTAGAGGTTGAACAGTCCTTTAAGTAAGCAACTAATGGTAAGGTTGATGGAGTACAATAGAGCTACAATCCATATCCCAGAGATGGAGAGTACGTGGTTGCGTACTTCATTTTCACGTGGGGACAGCTGCTCTTCTGGGGGATCTCGCAGTTCCAGAACAATTACAACCATGACCTAGTCCAGTGCAAGTTAGGACGAAACTGATATCAAATGGAAACATCCCATGAGCAACGCATCTCACAACATGTTCAAGTAAAGTACACGGCCACGCCCCTTTCATCGCTCGGATGAGTGGTATATACTGTTGTCAAGAAAGAAAAAACGTATGTGCCCCTGGTTCAGTGCAAAAGAATCGGTGATGGAGTTAGCGTCTTTGAAAATGGCGTCGGATGCTTTAGATCGCATGATTTCCGTGATATTATCGCTCGATCAAGAACCCGTTTTGGGTGCAGTTCTACTCACATTGCTAGTCCCGCACATCTGGATTTGCCTGGACCACCGTGTCATTAGAGTTTCCTGTCAGAGAACTATCCAGTTCGGTATAGAATGCTATTTTGTGCGATGACTTTTATCGACCGGGGAGTACCGTATGTGTTATAGGTAGTTACGAAGGGAAAGCAGTGGAATGTGGTGTCGAGCGGGTTTCGGGCTCGTTTTACAGGTGATCACAGCAGTTTCGTCGACAAGACTGTATATGGAGAAGGTCACGGTCAGACAGACGGAATTCCTTGCAGAGAAGGTCAGGAATTCAGAAAGATCGCGGAAATCACGTGGAACGACAGAAACCTTCGTTCCAAACTGCTCTTATGTGTAGACGCGCAGTTCCTTGTTCCCAAATTCCATAGCAGACGGTTCGGCCGGAAGACGAGTCGTTACTGGCGATACATTCCACGGAAACCTCTCCGTTGGCGATTTTCGTGATTTATGATCGACGGACTTCGCGCAACGCCTTCGTACGACGACGACGACGACGACGCGTTTGCAAAGCATGTAGCAGAATAATCTGCTCAAGTGACAAATCAGATTCGTCATCGAAATCTGCGAGTTCGATTCGACGACGAACGAGATGCACGTCTAAAAAACTCGCCGAGGAATGCGGATCACCACAAGCTGGTTCCTCGTCGTGAAAGAGGGATGAATGGCTTGTCGTCAGCATACCCACGTAACATCATAGAGCAGTTTCGCAGAGCTTCACATCCATTACAATTCCTGCACTTTTCCCTTAGTATCAAAAAAGTTTTGACGTTGATAGGGACCACAGGTGGGAACACAGTGACGCTCTTGGCGTTTTTTGGTTATTCACTCATCCCATACTCCTGCTGTCATCACAAAAGTGAACTTTTGAAGCAAGGGGAAAGGGCAGAAACACATTTTATTCAGAGGCCATTCATGTAACATCGATTAACAATCGAAAATCACATTAAGGTGAGGAATGGCACATTATTAAGGATGCCGGCACATTGTTGAAGGCTGTTAGGCGGTGGTTCAAAGAGCAATTCAATAAATAGCATGATCTCTGTGGGCTCAGAAGCAGAAGGCACGATAATGTGGTACTCGGTCCAGAATGGCTTCATAGTGGGAAAGTGGAGAAAAAGCGAAGGAAAAGGTCAAAAATCTGCAAAAAAGCCCTTGTTCCACACGACTGAGGAAGCTTTTGGACGAGTTCCCCGTCAGCATGGTACCAATAACTGCTACGTAGGTACGGCTTCATGTATATATCCCGGCAGCACGGTGGCTGCTTCACATCAATCCCTTCGCTTCATAATCCGTACTTCGCAAATGAGGAGATAGAGCATCAGCCGGCAGGGTACGGCATCATCCCGGGAAACACACAAGGGGTCGTACTGGCGAGGAGGTGGGGGTCGTATTTGGTCGTTGGGAGAGAGGGAGAGGGTCGTATGTGCGTTTGAGAGAAATTTGCTGGGAAACAAATTTTTTCCGGTTGTTGACACTTCGCGTGATTTTGCCTGTTTCATGTATACTCCCACTCCACCCTCGACTGAAGGTTTTTGGGTAAAAAACTGGACTGGAAAATGTGGGCAAGTAGGTAGTGTTGGCAAAGGGGGGGGGGTCGTGGAGAGACTCTCGCACAGGTGTGGGACGCACTGCCACCCTCCCTTGGGGGTGTACCTGCAGTACCATTCCACACATCACGATGTACCCGACAGAGCACTGTAGGGGTACCCTCCTTAGAAAAGGCTCCACTCAGCGCCTACTCAGGGGTGCCGGATTTTGTCCTGCTAGGCTCATCAAATGTCATTGGGATTTATCGTGCCATTTGCCTTTATAGCTGGTCCTGCGTTGCCGAAGTTCTGCACCATGGAATCAACAACAACGATTTCAACGAATTCCTGCAACATCACCTTATAATATCTAGATGATGGGGCCGTGGGCAAACATACGTTTCGACGCCTGGAAACATTGCAGAAGCCCTAAAATCGGCGTGATAAGACGCTGTGATTAGCAGTTCTGATAAGAGACCATCTTCCAAGGCGCAATTCGCAAAGGGACGCGTTTGCTATTGAAAGGTTGGGAGTGATTCCCTACTCTTGCACAACGTACTTCTCGACCGCATTCTCTTCTATCATTTAGAAGGGAGAAGAGGGGGTCAATCTGAATGTCAAATGTGTTTGCCGTTCAAGAAGAGACCAAGAGAGTACAGAGCAGATGTTAACCATCGTTGCCGTTCACGTGAAACACCACCATATTTTGTTACTCATCGGCGTCCTCATGGCGCCAACCATCTGGAGCTCAGCCACTGGGGAACCATTCCTTGGCGACTGTCCTTCATGTGAGAGAGACTCTTTGCAAGTGGCCCGTGAGTTCGAAGAGGAACACCAAGCTGAATGAGGAAATAAGCTCAAAACAATAGCTAACGGAGAGCAATGTAGGTTTCTTTTAACGAGCATCTGTAATTGATCTGACGCTTCGGAGTTCAGCGAAAGTCCACGGAACTTGTGACCACGGAGTACCAGCGAGATAATCAGTCCATTTGAGATGGATTATTCAAGGACTCCTACTTTATTAAGGTCGCCGGTGGACTTCGACTCAGAATACTAGAGGAGCCATCCGGCACCAAACTCCGTTGTTCTATTTTTCGCACAACTGCGCTGCGTTCCCGATCAAAAGGGCTATGAGATCTATGTGCATACTTTGCGCTGATAGAGTGGGAGAATTGGCAGTTCGGCGATGTGAAAGAACCAGCGCTAAAGCCAGGTTTAGGTATCAGTCTGACGCCCTGCTGGATTAGGAAAAAAAATTGGGGCGCTCCACAAAAACCTACATTTCTCTCCAAACATAGAATCATCGATTCTCCTACTTCCGCGTTGCAAAGTATGAACGCAACCTAAGTGAAACTTGCTTAACCTTGACCACGGTTAATTAACGGAACCTGGAACAAAACAACCCAAAATTGGTTTTGTGTTATAGTTTTGTCATATGTTTTCTATTGCATACTTGCATACAGAATTTTTTGCTGTCTGAATATGCCTGGGGGAAGCAAAAAAACTGTGAAAACAGTTGATCAAACAGCGATAGCGGTTGATTCAAGACATTGTTGGGACAGAACTGCGAAAAGAATAGAATTTCAAAGGGATAAACGTTCGGACAAGCCTGATCCATCGTTCAAAAAGCCAAGAGAGACCTCTCATGATCGCCGACTATATCCAGGGGAGGGGGCAAAAAAGTCACTTTTCTTCATCAACTTTCGAGGCGCTATAAGTTACACTTTATTAAATTCTGATCGGAAATTTTTACAAGCATAATGGTCATCCAGATCGAGAGTACTGGTCTCCAGGTAGCTGGGTGACTCCATACTAGAAGTTTCGCAGATTTGGTGGTGACATGAATTCCGAAGGTTTTTTCCAATCAGGCTGCGACTGGAGAAGACTTCATATTTTGGTGTACATGAAGGTGATAGCGAAGCCATCCTCCTGCTTATCGAGGAACATCTTGGTATCTTCTGCCCTGGTAATCGTATCACGTCCTCTGCCTACGTAGCAAAAACTTTACTGATATGTGACTCGGTGAAAAAATTTTTTGTCCCCCTCTCCCCCCCCCCCCTTGTATGTCCATCTTCTGGGGTGATGAGGACGCTTAGCGGACGCTTTTGCTAATGGAATGTTTGGAAGCTATTTTCTACTTTGAACACCTCACTCTTTTGATCACATTTTCCGATGACATGTAGGGGTGATCCTGAAACTTTGATATGATAACTACTTGTTTAACGCAGTTTGCGCTCGAATGTTACACAGAATGCTGAACTGCGGGCAAAAGTTTGTGCCCAGCGCGTGAATCGAACCGCACCTCACGCTTTTGCGGCAAGTACGCTATCCGTTACGCATCGCTATCCAATGCTGAACTTTGAAATGTGTTTGGCAGTTCAAGAAGAGACCAAGAGAATATAGAGCAAATGTTAATCATCGCTCTGTAGGCCGAAGGCACCTATAAGACTGTTGATGGCTCCAGAGAGCATAAAACTTTACTACATAATGAAAGAAGACTTGGGAATTGAAAATTCCACAGCTGATGATTCTTTTCTGGAATTATGCAAATATGCTAGCCTTTTTCAAAATCGAGTGGTTTCTGAATTGCGATAGATCCTAAAATTCATTTCGCGAACCAGCAGTTTCCGGTTCGTACGGATGATGGGGCGTGCAAGGTGAGATGTTCGACTGCGGGTGGCAGCCTAAATCTTTTTTTTTCTTTTTGGCAAGCGACAAACGTGCATTTAACACCATAGGAGAACGATCTGGAGGCTCGCCGAACCCAACCTCTGCGACACGCCCTAACAAAACTGTTTTGGACCTGAACAGCTGCGAACAGCAGAACAGCAAGGCTGTCCCGATTGATTCTTAGTTGCTTTCAATCAGAGGAGCATGACCCCGTAAATAGCCCAGAAACGATGGTCTAGGCAGCCGATCCTGGATTTGCTCTAAGACCACGTACGCGGTATACAAGTGAAGAAATTAGCCATTGCACCTCCTCTGCCCTGTCGGCGATATTACTGCATTATATTGTTAGATACTGCCTAGTCGTTGGTTTAATGCGGAATAAACAGGATATAATTGTTTCAAATATCTTCCATTGGCTTGTTTCAGGATTTTTATTCGGCTATCGTAGATGCAGAAAGCGCGGAGTATGCTGGTGGTTCATAAACCTCACAAAGGAAAGGACAAATGAGTTGTGTCTATCTATTTTTTAGTTCTGAATGTGCTTGTACCTTTGTACAACTCCTGCCAATACAGTGACTGCAGGGGAAAGTGTGATGTGCCAGTCAGTTATCGGGAAAGGTAAAGGAAAAGGGAAGGAAATCCAAAATATAACGAGTAAACTGCAGAATAAGGACAGAGGGGCGGGTTGCATCAGCGAAGGAAATGTTGAGACGAAGGGTCATAAATTGCAAAAACTCTCTCAAATAGCGGCAAGGCCCTGTTTTCATGTGGTTCCTTATAATAATTCTTACTCAATTGGGCTTCACGATCCCTGGTTTCCGGAATTCTTAAGCTGCTTAACTACCTGACGAATTCAGCGTTTGACACCTACATAATTTGTGCGTAGTTCGAAAAACTCACAGCTGGAATCAACGCATCGATAGGATTTGTTTGAACAATTCTATTTTTTCCAAAAGAAGATGCCACTTTAGGAAAAGCACGTATAATGTCCACATTTTCGTTAACAATAAAAGCGCTCTAATCACAGACGCATCCATGGATATTAGGTCGATTCAAGCGGAAATGTAAAGTACGCCCTCAAATGGAAGCTGGGGAAATCGAACATGCGGAACAAGTCTAGAGTCTATGGCGAGTCAACATATTTTGACGCGGATTCGCCTATTAATGAGTAGTCAGATGAGCACTGGAACTTGCTCCAAGAGCTGTGAAAAAGGGTAAAAGGTGAACTGGTTAAACCTACTGTGGCCGTCATAGATGCTGTAGCCTATAAGCTACAGTGAAGCAATGGATTTGAAGTTGTGATCTAAATATTGCCGCATACACATGTCCCCTTTGGCACGCTTAATATGCGCACGATCCGGGGATCAGATCTCTGATGGCCCTGGCCCTGAACAAACAAACCTTTCTACGCTCCAAGGGCGGTAAATTAAAGCGGGTAAGACGAAGTTTTGCCTATGCTTACATGGAGGAAATTCTCGCAGCAGCGTTTTCTGCTCTTCTTGGAGAAAAAGGAGAAATCGTGTCAGTAAAATTAACCTCACAAATCAAACTCATAAATTATTTTTTCTCAGCTTATGGTGCTCTCCGCTTCCTTCACTCAGGCAAAAACATACAAATGCAAGGTAGATTAGACTGAAAAGACTGTATACCGAAAAGGCTCCCCGCCACGGAGTGTACACTTGGAACTTTTTTTGCGTAAAATGTCGGGTAAGCGGGTTCTCTGCAAATATACATACAACGGGTAGTTGTCCCAACTGATGCACTGTTTTAAAAATTCTCTAAGGAGACGTGCTTGGGTACTCAGGGCGCTGGAAGCGCAGCTTGATGCGTACGGCCGATATCTGAAAAATAACTAATTTGTGGTCCATAACGACCTCATCAGAGAGTCTGGATGGTTGGTGTCTTCTGCGTTCAGAAGACACCCTTAAAGCTTGACACAGTTTCATCATGGAAATTACTAGCTGCTCTAGTCTGACTTGTACTGTAGACCATCTTGAGCTTGAGCAGTGACCAGGTCGCTTCACTTTGTCTTGACCATGGAGAATGAGGAGTGCTGACTCCCCCTCACAAAAAAACTCCAGGAACGTGCCATGGGAGTGTTTTATCACCTTTTTACGATGATGCATTTCATGTGCGGATGGCCTTTTTTTGTCCTCTTCATAGCATATGTTGAGCTATAAGGTACCAGACTCTTTCTATTCAGGCTTATGGCTGGTGCCGGTGGTTACTCTTGGCACGTGCGCCATCTATCTGCCAAGTCTCAGATAAGTTCCGCTAGGACTGAAGAGCTTTCCATTTATCAGGGCTCGGGTGATTGTTAGTGTCAGATCTCCTGAACAGTGCAAAATCATTTATTTACTGGCGTACGCAAGTCATTGCGTAGGTTAAGCTGCGCTCAAAGTGCTACTGCTATCACGAATGGAACTGGATTACAGGGCTCATTCCAAAGGGAGCCGGTTGAGGCTGGGAAGCTTATCTATCTGGCTGTCAAATCGGGCTGACTGTCGACATAATCGTTTTTCAAAGAATTCCGCTATACTTGATACAGAGAATAGATAGAGAATGATACTCGTTCCTTCACTCCAATGGTGGACTTCATTTTCATCGAAAAAACAATTGTATCTTATAACTTGGAGCGCGGGCGTTGATATGACAAACTACAGTCTCCGGAGCTGTTAAGCCTGTTGTAAAGGGGCTGACGGGCTAAAAGCAGTGCCTTTCAAGAAGCTTTTCATTGAGCGAAGGAAGAGCAGTTGTCACAGCTGCGCTTTTCGGCGAGTGCATGGGCACCTTTGAAACGCGAAACTGACGGAAGTCGATGTGAAGTGTAATTTTCTAAGAACTTCTCGCACCTCGGCTGCCACAGCGGCTGCCTGAGCCGTCTTGTCTCGTATCGTTCCGGAGGCGTCGCTAAGCGCCAACATTTGTCCTCCATGGGATGTTGTACATCTATCACGACGACACACGCCTGTTCCACAGAGCGCTGAGGTTTGATTGAGCGCGATTTATGCGAACACGTCTGTGAGGGGGCCTTGATATACCACGCTAAAATCTTTCATCTCTTAGGATAAGACTACCTGTAGAATCGAAGAGAATTTGAAAGCTCACAAACACGAGTAGGGGACATGATTTAAGGACTTTCTCGAAGTCTATGATGCACTCGAGGTGCAACTTCCGACGACAAATTTCCGAGTTGAAAGGCTGGGTAGTAAATGGAAATAGGACAAGAAAATTTATGGTCTTCACTTAGTACAGATTCTAGCCATGAGCCACGTTTAGACAACAATTCAAAAGGTCATTTTCACTTTTCGTCATCATGCAAACGAAAATGGTCCTTCTCTGGAAAACTGGTCCCTCTCTCGGGGCACAGTGTACAATTCCCTGGAAGGTGAATTTTGCACCCCTGAAAGGTGAACACTTTCTACGTAGAGGGTGGGCAGCAGCGGCACCTGCCTATTACTTTCTCCTCTCAAAAATGGCGGTGACCCTGGGGGCCCGTGATAACTTTATGCAGATCCTATCTTGTTCAGCGCCATAAGCGCCATAAAGCCAGCTTTACGCAAACTATAGCCATAAACGCCACTTGTCTCGCACACCTTTCCGCAATGGTTCTTCGCGACTGACTTCAACATCTTGGCATCACGCTCAGTATGAGACTGTCAAAAAAGTTCGATTGTGAATGTGTTGGCACTTTGCCAAAGTCGCCTGTGGCTGGCCGTATGGCGTATGCGGTGGCTGTGGCGTGCGTATCAAGGTCGATACCATTATGTCTCAAGTTCATGGAGGTGGAAGACATAAGAAAGCATCAAAAAAGAGTGGAGATGGAACAAAAATGAACTATCACAATGCTCTGCCAGCCACTCTGGAGTCGCTATAGAGGCAACTGCAGACCTCCAGACCTGTCTACCTTATACAGGTACGACCTCCCTTAGACCATCTCGAAAAGAGTCTTCGATGCCATCGATTTCACAAAAAATCATTCAATTTCATCCAAAGAGATTATATCCTAATAGTGATGATTAAAGTAATCAAAAACGTTCGAATCACATTATATCCGTTTTATCCACGTTTCAGGTTACCTGCGAAAGGTCGCTACCATTATGTCTCAAGTTCATAGAGGTGGAAGACATAAGAAGCTGCTGAAAGGTGAGCCAACTAGTTGAACCAGTGTAAGATGAATGTTGCGAGGTACAGACGAGAGGGACGAAGGAGAAGTTCCAAATGGGCTACGTGCGCGACATTCGCACCACGACCTACCTAATTCATTGCAACGCCGCAATGTCTCAAGTCAATTAGCTAGGGGCTAATATGCTAGTCTGCGCACGATACCGTCACTCGGACGTCCTGAACTGTACTCGTGGTTGATCGCTCTTCGGAAAACAACTTCAGAGTGCTCAGAGAACACCGGTTTTCGACCTCCTTATCCTATAATGTTGTGAAAAGTACAATGCTCCTTCATTTCTCAAGGGATTTCCAGAACGTTCTGGGGTGGAGATAACTGCAGCTTGCTTAGGAAACCCATTGAGGACAATCGATGTGGATATCGCTATAAGGATCATGAAACAGCGTCAAACGATACTGAAAACGCAGCTTTGTTCGACAGATATTCAAAATTCGTCAAGCGCGTTATAATTCGAAAAAGTCTTGCACTTTCTTTTTCATCGGTGGTACAGGTGGGAGTAACACAATGCACATTATATTGGAGACACCCACCCACCCACGGAATCGGGGACGTCACCACCATAGTCTATGTCGATATTTGTCTATTACGGTAAGTGCAGGGTTATCGAACAAAATAGGCCGGCTCTGATGTGCTTGTACAGCCGTCAGCATGAACGACACGGGAACATTACACGTTCTATGAGCGGCGCTCAAATTCATGGGCACGAAAGAGGGAGAGTTCACTTGCATGGAAGACAGTGGAAAGAGAGTATCCTAGGATTTAGCTCTAGGAGTATAAGATGGGATGACAAAGTGAGGATGACAAAGTGCAGATAATTTTCAACGAAGGAAGTGAGCAGGGTGGGTGGGAGGCAGGCCCCTGTGGGACCACACACAACAACATCGCAGAAATAGAAAAACTGTTGAACAAACTATACAGGTGGCCCACGCTTCGAAATACTAAACAAAATTCACATAACGCTCAAAGAACGTGGGCGACCCTATGGCGAGTGATGTGATCGTTTCGATGACGACGTAGCTGACGCGCGCAGTAACGCACGTGAATAGCACCATTCGAGCTGTGAAGCCTTTCTGAAAACGGGGAACGTCACCGCATCAGCATAGCCAATGACATGTTTGACGGAGCAAGGAGAACAACCAATGTCTCGCAAAATCTGAGAGACCCTGGAGGTTGAAATTCAGAATCTCCCTGCTTATGCGGATCCGTGAAGCGAAGGGGTTGAACTTCAATGAACGGGTTGTTTGCGAATCAGGTCCGAATGCGTAAAGCATCTTCAAAAGAACAAAGAATGAACCTCTCAACCTTGATCAAAATTTTCGGTATGCGCCATGCATTTTATTTCCATTCGGGAACGTGATGGCTGTCGAATGTGGCTACAAATTCTATCGGGCCGGCCGGTGTACACGTTAGGCTTTCGATCCTCCTGAAATTCGCTATCAAATAACCAACCACAGAGGAAAGGAAGGTTCGGTTGCTCTCGGTGGGGCCGATCTAGTACCACGCCCCCATAGTGAGTGGCAAGCACCATTGAAACGACATCACTCCAGCTCGGCTTTAAGGTAACAGGCACATTGACGCAGTTTAGAAACGGTGATTTTGCATTTTCACTGCTTCACTAATTTCGGTGTGCTATTCTCGCTCCTGTAAAACCTATAAGCTCCTGTGAAGTGCAAAATGCCTCACACCCGACGCCGAACTGCCTCGGTATACCTAGTCATTGTGGGGAAGACTGTCGAAGAATCCCCCAATTTTTCATCATTTAAATTCCCAAATTGGTTAAGATGTAACTAGTATTCTCATGGAACTGAAGAGATTTTTTTGGCTATCACAAGAATGCTGAGATATGGGCAAAGGTCCCACCCGGGGCAGGACTCGATCCCGTATCTCCCGCATGTCGGTTTTTTAGCATTTCTCAGGAGAGGCCTGAAACCATAGAAACTATATGTAGTCATTCATCGCTCAGAATCATTACAGTTGTCTACACCTACGATTCCATATGAGGTAGAATGCGTGTAGCTCGGCAAGTAAAGGTAAAGGGTAGGTAATGGAAGATGGGTGAGTTAGTCCCTTTCCACACCGTCATCATTGCGGAGTGTGACTAAACTACTGCATGACCGTCATCAGAAGAGTCCTTCTGAAGGGTTGTTTTTCGACGGGATTTAGCTCCAGTTTTCCAGGTTCTTGGCACTCTGTTAACTGACTTATACGTGGGATTGTTGCGACTGGTTGCCATGTCGGATCTCGTGAATCATCCCAGCCCATACAATTAGGGCGATTTTTCATCTCTGATGCTGTTTTTGCGGACACCAATTTCTGTAGTCTTCTTTCTATTACCTCTCAGACAAAGAGGAAACAACAAGTGCAGCAGAGATGGTGCTGGAAACAAATCGCACGAGCCTAAGCTCCCTCCAAAGCCCACAGGCCTCTGGAATATACCATCGATATTATACCCCTCATTTTAATAATGAAAATGAAAGATTTAATGCAGTCAAGATCGATAGAAGCATATTGGTAGCCTAGACTTTTCACAATTGAATTCAAGACTGAACAGACAAGCAGTTCTGAGTAAATTTCCTAGATGAGCAATTTATTCACTCGACATGTAAAAAAAAGTAAAAGTTGGAATCTAGAGTGCCCAACCGCCTGTTTATCTATGTAACTGAACATCGATCACGTTGTCACTGTGACATCCCCCCCACCTAACCCATTAGTTTCGAACGTTTGATAGCAGAGATGTCCTGGAAACAAATACCCACGAGCCTAAGCTCCTCCAAACCCACCAGGCTAAGTTCCTTGTGCTCCGTTTTTGTCACAGGATGAACATCATAGTTCGCAATTCTCACGCCCGCTTGTGTGCTTATTAAGCGCTCTTTGTACATCAGCATTCCATTTGTGATACGTCTCAGTTTCTCCTGCCAAATAACACCTAGTGCATAGCCCTCAGGTTCTCATTCCATTACAACACACTTTCTGCGGACTCGTGGCTATGACGGAGCAGAGAAAACTAACTCATTGAGGCTACTTCACTAACAAGCGTCTAGTGATTGATACAGGTGCTATGAAATATCGTTGAGAGTGGGCTAGCAGAGGGATAAGCTGATATATTAAGCAAGGGATGAGAGCAGAAGTAGACGGTGGGCTGTCTCGTCAACAAACGGCCAGAAAACATGCTCACATTTTGTTGCGAATGGGTTACACAGGGACTTATTACTAACACACTTATCTTCAAATGTACTTCAGAGCATACCATTTACCGTCTAAGAACAGTCGAAAGTGCACTCCGAAAATAGCCTCAGCAGATGAGGTTAGGCTCAGGAATGAAGATGAAGGTGCTAAGTAATCCTTCAGGGAGGACGCGAAAGACCTCAAAGGTTGCCGAATACCAACAAAGATGGCACTATTTAGCCCTCACTGCATTAACCTCCCAAAATTCTTTGCGCAAAACCGCCTGACGCGAATTTGGCAATCTAGCGTATTTTGGTGGTGGCGCGTGTTGTGCGCGCCAAACGGTTCCATACCAAAAAGGGTGCGGAAATCGTGTGGAAACTAGGGACCGATTTCCAGACAGCTCGACTTGCAGACACGAATTTGACACACTGACACTAAGGATGAATAGGACTAGACTCTGACGAGATGAACGGGAACTGCGGAACTAGACATACGGATAGGACTAACTTTTGATGGCATGTCAGAGCCAATGATGTCACCTCGTTACCCTATTATGTGATTCTCAGAGTTGGAGTTCTTATCATCTTGAAAATCTCACCGTAATCGACAGCATGATTCTACTTGAACAGCAACTCGTCCAGTGGGAGGCGTGATTGCAATGAAGTTCCAACTACCAAAATTTGGGCCTCATAAACTCTCTCACAACAGTACGTCTTTCGCTTAACAAGGCACATATCGCTTGTTCACCTACCTCAGCGCTCTGTCACTAGTTTGTCAGCAGAGCGAAAGTCACCGTAAGGGTGCTTCTAGGGGAAATATACCTACAGAGGTGGTAAAGGGCCCACTTATAGGCATATTTTACCAAGTGTGCAACTCACTAGTGAAACTCCGGATAGGCTACCGTTCAGGCAAACCATGTTTTTAACCCTCCAAATACCGTGAACCAATTCCGTCTACGAGGATGAAACACCCACTTATCAGGTTGTCCCAAAAGTTCTGGGACACTTTTTGAATCTCGTATCAGATTTTTCCGCAGCCATTTCGAGATCCAGTTATGTGGTCTATGGGAAGTGTGTAAGGTAAGCGTTCCACAGCTTCTTCAACGTCCCTCGCAGTCGCTGTTCTCATATGAAAAACGGTAATTGAAATTCATCATTTTCGACACATTCGCTATATGAATCTTTACCAAGCCACAACGTGGTTGGAGTCATAAGCGGCATTTCCCTTATTTAGATCTTGATGTTAGCTCATACAGTGCGGCTTTGGAATGGCTCAATTGCTTCCGCTTTAGTGACTTCTATCCGGGTGAAGAACATCGTCCAAGAAGGCCACCCGCCTTGGATTTGAACCTACTGTGTTCCTTGATTAAACCAGTACGTGCAAATCAGCTTGCTATCTAGTCCTTACACTTAACTGGTCCCAAAGCACATCGCTCCCTTAGAAATGTTCTGAAGTTCGGTCAAAATTTTTCTCATCAGTTGACCAGTACTCCAAGGGGAGCACATGTGGGTACTGTCTACAACTTCTCTCCCGCTTCCGCTGTACGGGCTGGTTGAACAACATGCAACTGAATATGGAGTGGGTGCCTCTAGGTGAATCATTCCTGGGAGCGCCAGCGGCTAGATCCCCAAGAAAGGGCAGAACCGATCGCGCAATCCCATCAATCCAGTAGGGCGGTGAGGCTGTGTATGTGGTGGGGTACCTTTCTCCGCTCTCCAAACGCAATATCTTCCTTCCAACGCTATGGTAGTCTATCATTTGTTGCCCAAAACCGAGCAAGGTGTTTGCCTACTCATCACAGCTCACGGTCACACATTTGAAAACGACATTGCTCGAGATCCCGAAGCCTAAGCTGGGGATTCGACCACAATTGTCTTTGCTGTGATAGCCCTACTTAGCACTTCCACAGCCATCTAGACATAATCCAAGCGGGCATCTTCTTGGTAAAAATACAACTGATTTTTGATAGTACCATCAAAAATGTGAGCAGCTGCTCTTCTGGGCACAGGATGCAAGGAGGCATTCTTGAATGCGGAGCGGCACCCACACATTAGCGGTAGTGATTGGCAGACAAGTTGCCAGATAAAGCGTGACCTAGTTATAGTTGCATCTCCAAGAAATTGCCTGTCCACTGCGGGAACTGAACCTAATTTCGAAGAGAAAATGTTGGAAGTGTCCTACGAACTTTTGGGGCAATACTTATCAGCATTAGCCGTCGCTCCGCGAGTCGCTAGTGAGTGCGTAGCGCCACACTGCATTACAATAAATCACTGAGGAAACCAGGAAGTAGAGTGCCGATGCCGCAATCCCAGAAGAGCGATGACTCAAGGGAAAAATCGGGTGAAACGCTTTATCGCACCGCTTTCATGCCGAATAGTGAAGGTGTAATCACACGCTTTGAATGACCAGAAGGCAGGCTGACAAAATTCCCCGACTGTTGGACACATGTTGTCAAGGAGAGACCAAACTGTGACGTCGGGGGATACCTCCAGATGAGTATTTAATATTCAGGAGACGAATGGTTATTCTGTCAAGTTTTGTGCGAAACAGCTGACAATCTATCAGTGAAAAGCCGAGGACTTCATTGAGCCGAGTTTTATTGCCTGGTATACAATGGCAAAGTCGACTTCTAACATCACAGGCTATTTCTGTCCTTGTTCTCCTTGTTCCTCTTCGGAGGAAGAAATGAGAAGAAGGTAAGTGTGCAAAGTGAACAATCGGGGCTGGAATACTTAGGCGCGGTCCGAGTCGCACATTCCATCAAATCGGTAACTTGGTTAGTCACACGAGCTGAGAGAGCAGCGATTGTCCGGGTTTCACAGGTGTGGTTACTTGACAGTCGAAAACCATTGAAGACGATGGCCAGAAGTTCGATTAGAGGAATCGCACGTGGCAAACGAGCAACAAAACATGCGGATTTGAGGAAGGTGTTCCTGGAGCGACAGCGGGGAGTGGAGGGACTTAGGGGCTTCTATCTCAGTGGGATCTCTTGAGTCGAGACAGAGAATTGTGGGGGACCCTCAAAATGGAGAGAAACAGGACGGCCATTAGCCCTCATCAACGGCACAGAACTACCAAATAGGGCATATTCTGACACTAGTTGTAGTTGGCTTCGCTCCACTAATTTTGGCGAACCAACTTTTCATGCTTCCTTCTGTCAATCATCGACTCGCCAACTATGAGCAGGCAAGAATGATATGCGGAAACTGCTGCTGCGAGGGGTAACTAGTGAATAAAGTTAGTAAATAGAGGCGAGGAGCCTAACTCATGAAACTGAGTCCAATTATTGAGCAGGTCAACTTATCTCTGGCGAAGTAGGCTACAGTCAACGATTCACAGCGTATTGTGAACCAACCAAAACACTGGTTCTACTGGAGATTGAGAGTCCAAAAGTCCACAACTGCGCACTGCCGTGAAAATGAAGACGTTGCACTTTCGCGTGGAGGCGGTCAACCTATGTGCTTCCAAAAGTCAGCAGTTAATTTGCAGCCTAGCAAGTGGGACTTTCTATGTGGTGGAAGCGGATATGCACAGCCAAATACTAGCGAGGACCTCATGTGAACACTGTGTACGTTACACTCCCTTTTCAATTAACAGACAGAAAAAACGATGATCAAACCGTAGCAAGGAGTGATTTAGGTTGGTGACTATGGATACATAGCACATTCCACTGAAACTGCAGGTAGCTGTTTTCAAAAACAGAAGTGAAAGTTCAGATTAATTCACTGGTGCAGAGAAAAAAAACAGACGAAGTCCTCGAGAGGATTCTCTTTCTTTCTGTTGATGTTGATCACTGGACGAGTACAAGAGGGTCGAGAACAACTGCTATACGGGAAAGGCTACGATGCGGGGAAGCACAACGACACGGGGCAATGTGGACTGGAATAAGCCCATAGGCTCAATGCTCAAAGGCATAAAGTATGATAACTTGATACTTGGTCTGAAATGATAGCGGGGGTGATGTGCAGTGGGAAGATGGCGAAAAGGTGAAGTGAAACACCCTGCATAAAAGCCTTTGCTCTGCACGACTCAGAAAGTAATTTCGGACGAGTTTCCCCTAGGTACTTTGCCAGGTAGGTACGGCTGCATGTATGTACTCACATATCCATGCATCACCCCCGCTATCATTCCCTTCTGTTCATATTTTGCTTACAAATGAAGCAACACGAGCATCAATTGCAGTCGTCCATTTACGGGCAAGCGAGCGCGGTGGGCGTCCGGGTCGGTATGCTGCAGCTCGATAGAGCCTTATAGGGGTACTTTCCTATTGAAAAGCGCTATGCCAAGCACACTGACCCTCGTCTTAAGGATTACGTGTCAGCTGCCTTTAAGTTGGCTATTTGCCTTGAAATAGCCAGGCCATGCAGTTTACAAATTAGTTTGTGACCTTTTGGTCCGTATCCGAACTTCAGAAAGACTAACGAAGTTAGCGAGCTGTATCTGCAGACCAATCCCACTCCCTCCCTCCTAAGGCTTCATATAGCTGGGGATAAACTGTCATACAGAAAATCTTTTGTATAGCGCCATCACCGTTGACATGCTTGCCTTCTGCGCCAGACACATCGATCTTATCGATCGATTATCTGGGGGAGATCCCCAAGTCGGTACGGTCGGCGCCGTCTATGCGGGATAATTAATCACATGCCATATTGACGAAAGCACCGTACAGATATCGTCACCACGAGCGGAACTTTTCTCCACGAGGGGCCAGCCCACACGATAACGCATATTTCTGCTACTATCGATTGATCATAATAACATTATCTGCTGAAGGCTGACCTTGCGATCAGCAACGAAAAGTTTGTTGGTAGCGAGGTTAGGAGCAAAAGTCTGTTTGTTATTTGACCTGCCCGTGAAGAAAAAACTAAAGGAAATGTCAAAAACGCTCTAACTAAGGCCCTATCTGTGCCAAGCGAGAGACGAAGTCGAAATGGGTAACGAGCGTGAGGTTAGCAAGAGAGAATGCAAACGAACAAGACAGCAGATAAGACATCTATCACTGTGGGCAGGTCACTTGAACAACTTCGTGTTTTATTGCCGCTACGTACCACTTTCTGACGTGAAACTCATACGCGGTTGCTCGTTGCAATTCACACTACCTTTCTTTACAGGGGGCTAAGTGATTGGGAGCTCTGGCTTCAACTAGCGTATTGAGCTCCCCCTTTCACAAAGTCTGGGTTCATCCCTACGAATATGTCGCAGGAGTGAACAAGATGAGCAGGTATGTCATCTGTTCGCTGCGTTGGTCGCACTCGTCACGGCTCAGGGTTCAAATGTCACAGCTGTCACGTCTCCAGGTTTCAGTGTGACCAGCATTTCGCTGGGGAAAGAAGCAACGACTGGACACAGTGTGGTCCAACACTTCTTTTGCCCCAAAGATTTGACATCGCTGTCCTCTAGATCCCGCTGGAGATTCTCATCGGGTAACGGAAGTGTTCACAAGCCTTCCCAAACATGTTCCAGCTCTCAAGGATTCCAACTCACAGCCGGTCCAAGTTAATGGAAGGTTTCAACCAGGAATCGTCAGTATTTCCAACTCTCCAAATCGTTTCAACGTAATACATGTTTCATTTGGGCTTGTGATTGCCTTGCTGGTTTGGTTTTTGTGCCTGAGGTGTCTTGTGATTGTAAGCACGTTACGGGTCACGAGCGAAACCGGATCAAAAGCGTCGTCATCTTCGCTGACAGGGTGCTGACGACCACGACGGCGCTCTCCTCGCCACTGTGCCCAGCTCGAACTTTGATCGACACCCTGTAATAACGATTCCATTCGATTAGGCTGAGCGATAAGTCTGTTGTAGCGCGATCTAGTTAGTGGACGTCGGGGTGTGTTCGTGTTCGAAAACGGAGGCAAGTTGACGTGACCTTTCTAATGGCTCGGTGATTTGTCGCGTACACCAGCGCTATAGTAACCTCGAAGTTATACGATGCCGAATGAATGCAGTTTGAAGATGGATGGGTACCGGAGGAAATGACGACAACTAACGTTGCCCGACGCCAAGAAGAAACGTCGCCGTAGACAGGCATCTGTCATCGACCAGTGTAAAACTGACTGTCTGGCATGTGCAAACCCCGTACAAGACAAAGACTTTCCCAAAGAAAATTAATTGCGCTAAGACGCGTGTCATAAGCGAAGATGAGCTGACTATACGCTTGTTTCTCCTGACATTAGGGAGTTTTCTTGCATAAATTTACTGTTGTTTTTATCCTAGCTGATTTGAAGACGTCATTGGCAACTACCCGACCAGAAAGACAAATAATGGGGTCACTCGCGATAAGACGCGCCCAAGTTGAGGTCAACCCACGGGTCCTACATTTTCTTGCACTGAAAGGTAGGGGTCCCACAGAAGTCCTCTCTCGCTTTCGAACAGAATCTACTGTAAGTAGTACATCACAAAAGGTTCCCGTGCTGTAGAAAGGCAGAGCAACCCACAACCCATGGAAATCACAACAGTGGGGGTGATGGTGTGGGGTGATATTTCACCTATAGGTTGGGATGTAGTCGTAAGGGCACATATCACTGAGCTCTGAAGAACGATGAAAGTTCAGGTGACAGTTTTTACTTGCTGTAGGACCCTAGAGGCACTTCTCCCTGCACGAGCAAGTACTGCGTAGACTTTACACATTCCCCCTCCATCTACGTATGAGTCAAAAGCACGACGCAATAGAGAAGTGGGATCAATCAAAACCGAATGAACTACAGGGGCAGGGACAAAAAAAAGACTCTTTGGCCGAGTCACATATCAATAAAGCTTTCGCATCCCAAACAAAAGCGAGGATACGAGTACCAAAGCGGAAGATACCCAAGATGTTCCTCGACAAGCAGGAGGGTCTGCCCACCAGCTTCATGTACACCAAAATATGAAGCTATCTTCAATGGGAGCCTGGCTGGAGAAAGCCTACCTATGGATGGGGTGGAGCTGAAGTTCCTGGAATGGGAAGACCGACGTTTTCTTCGTGAACCCTGGAGAGTTAAAATGAATGCTGACTGAAGTACATTGAGCAACTCGGTGAGAATATCCTGCCTTTATGTCATCGCCATCTTGGATACTTCGTACTGCTAGAGGATTGGGTGAAACCACACGGGATCAAGAGGGGGTGGGGTGGAGAAACTCTCGCCTACTTCAAATGGAAGGACGTTGAGTACCTGAATCAGACGGAATATCCAAGTGTGTACCTGTTCTAACCCTCCTCAATTACAATGTCTACAGTGGCGGAGAAATCGCGCCCTCGCTGAACTCAGGCACCGAATCACAGTCGGCAGAATCTCTCGATGGCGCTCGTCCAGAAGGCTGTGGCGGAGTATTATGATAATCTACAATACACTGTTAAATATGGTGGCGGAAATTTTCAATCAGAATTCAATAATGTGCCACCTTCCTGTATTTCCTAGCCATTCTGAAGGAAGGGTGTGTTTGAGCAATCCCACGTCTTCCAACGAACTGGTTGTGCTATAGTGACGAAATTGGGTTTCTAGAGTGGCCCGGAATTTACCGCAACTCTGCACACTAGGAACTTTTTGATCCAGTAATTCTATGGAAAAGACGGTGTATCTCAGAAAGAAGTAATTCTCCAAATTCCGACGCTCCTTTTGTTCATACCCATGGAGAATGACCGCCTATGAAACAGTCTCTGTCATCAAGTCTCAACATCAGCGGAAAGTTTGAAGACAAAGACTGTTTCAAATGAGTCTAGTGCAACGGTAGATGCGCGCGAACTGAGCCAGCGTTCTTCTTCTTCAAGATTCTTTTTGACAAGGACGCTACGCAGAAACATCGTCAGTACTCGTGCCACTGCCTACTACTCGAGTTACCGTGAATACAGGACTGAATTTGAGTTTACTATGGAATTCATTCCGATCACATGCACTTGAGATTGCATAAGTGCCGAAAGGCGCATGACTGAAGAACGAATGCTGAGCAGAGAAAAAGGAAAAAGAAGAAATGAGAAGGGAAATGAATGGGAAATCCCAGGATGTTTAGCGCATGAATCTCAAGCCGATATCATCTGCTCACTTTGAGGTGGGGGTGAAGTCCTGCGAGATCTACTTTTATGGAGGTCGAATTCACGTTATTGTCTACCACATTATGGGTTCTGGTAGTTCCTTTTATGTTATACAAGAAAAGCGAACTTCAATTGATTTTGACATACGATTCAAATTTTCAATCTGCATTGACTGCAAATATGCAGTCTCCATTTTGCTAAGGCTCAGCACTATTATGATAATCAAAACGATCTTGTTGATTTTGGAATCAAAAGGATTCCTTCAAAGACCGATTCGGCGCTGTCAAATTGCCGAAGTTGGACCGTTGTCTTTCCCTTATAGGTGCGCTCCTCATTCTTCACTATCCTTAAAGAACGGGTTCATCAATGGCAAGGACGCCTCTATCCGAGTGATACAGCTCATATGCTCGGAATGCAGGGTACAGCATCTGATGTGTGAAAGGGGTTTAGATACGACCTCTCCCCCGTTCCCAGCCTCTACCTACCAATTTCCCCACACTCTCCAGTGCTTATTACACCCAAGAACTTTTCGTCGAGGGGGAGGAGGTGGGGAGTGTGGCATGTAGTACACATAAAACAGGAAAAATCACGCAAAAAGTCAACAACCGGTGGAACGCGGCAAATTCCAAACTTTTTTCCTAAAGGCACGTACGACCTCCCACCCTCTCCAACAACAAAATACGACCCCCTATGTGTGTCACACAACGATGCTCTAACCCTGTCGGAATGCACATTCAGGAGTACTCACCTGGATGTTCGAGTCAAAACCTTTATCTAGTCACAAGTATGTAAGCCTTGTTAACAACTAGAAACTCTCTGCGAGGATAGAAGGCTGGAAGGAAGCGACAAACCACTACTATTGAAGGGGTACAGAACAACCTCCATGGTTCACCTTAAAACATTCAGAAAAAGACATGTTATTATCGAAGTGCACCGGGGTCAATGAAGTATTGAAGAGGACACTTCCGCCGCTCCTCTGGAACCCAGGGCCACATCACTTCTATAAACACGTATTGAAACTTTCTGTAGCGAAAGATGTAGGCTCAACCCGAGTCTCACCGGATAAGCCTCCTGCTTTCCTGCAACCAGACGTGACGTACTCTTTGCTTTCGTTCCACAAAGACGTCTCTTAAACTCAAAAGGAGAAGTGATGATTGTTCCGAACCGCCGCACATCTGAATGTTTCTATCATAGTTTCCTGGTGCCACTTGTAATAAAACAAGCTACCTCGATAGTGGCCTTAGGCAAATATTGTTTGCAGTGTAGTCTATTTAGGCTCGGAGGTCAAACCATATAACGCTGTTGATGAGGTCAGTGCATGCTTTGCTATTGGGAGCGCCAGTGGCAGAAACCCTCGATGTGATGCCAATCTCTCGTTACCTTAGATTGCTGTTGAATGTACAGCAAAGAGTGGCATCTGTAACTGAGAGTGTTTTCAAGCAGAAAGAAGGCTGCATAGGGAACCATTGCTAGGACTGCTGCGCTGTGATTAATTCTTTACAAGAAGGACTTTACACTCAAAAAGTCTTCGAGTTGGCTATTTCTTGTTGAAAAAAGAGCTGCGTATAGGATCACTACCATTTTAATGAAGACTGGAGCAATGTGGATTTGAGGGGTTTTTGAATAAAGTTATTCCTCTTCAAAAAGCAAATAAACCCTCTCATTCAGGGTCAAGAATTCGTTCAGAGATCCGCAACGGGTCGTATTGGGAATAGTAAGTATTCAACAGAGTTGTAACTACATGGGTGCAGGAGAGCGGCAAAAAGCAGCGCTAACGAAGTTGTACTGTGGTTGAATCGATTCAGTGAGAGCTGTTGTACTATATACTTTACAAGTGAAATTGAAACAGTAACAGGGATAAAATTGAAAAGCGTGATCTCGTGGGTCCCAGTAGTTTTCACCTGTTCTTCGTGTAGTGAGTGATCGAATCATGTCCTTCTAAAGGGTGACATTTGCACGCAGACTACAGTTTCCACCTCGCCGAACTTCTGGGATTTTTTCAAATAATGAACTTCTGTCTATGTTTTTGAAGTTTGGGAAGTGAAATCTTCTACTTTCTAGCACTAGCTTTTGTTTTGCCTTGGCCCCGTTTCACCAATATCAGGGAAGCAGTTGATGTGTCCACCAATTTTTCGCGCGCGTTGCCGCGTGCAACTCTGCGCTTATATTACCTTAGAAAACAGGGGACTACAATGACCTTTTAGATAGCCCAAAGTCTTTAAGGTAGATAACATTAAGTGCTGCGCACTTAGAAAAAATCGTTCTATTGTCGAGACCTTGTGTTCTTTGGTTCTGACAATGAGACTTTCCTCCCTGCTTCTATGACTTCTCTGGAATGCGGCAAGCTATCGAAGTACGCATGTATGTAATAGGTTCAATCAGCTTCTTATGAAAGGGCTGCATCAACTCAAACTCCTCTCTCTCGTTTTACAATCAGACCAGTTTTACCACTGCACTCAATTTGCATTGCCTTCAGGCAGACCTTGTTTGATGACAAGCTTCAAGTGGTTATAAGAACTTCTGCTCCTAACTGCAAAGAAACGTCCTCTGTCGTCTATCTGTGTGTTTGCAAATCATCGCTACTAAAGTTGCTTCCTTGTTCGAAACACGTGATCATTCCACTACAAGGCGGGTAAGCCGTCTTGCACAGGGTACAGCATGGGGATGTGCGAAATGGCGTGTGAGTACGACCCTCCCTCTCGAAGAGGGTTCAAATACGACCCCGCCCCTCCTGCTCTAACTGACAACCAGATGCATGTTCACCACAATTGGCTCCCTGAAATCGAATCGGAATCTCGAAAACCGGACTCTTCTCTAAAATCCAGGCAATAAGAGGCTGTTTCAGCCTCATGCAATATGAGGCTGAACAAAAGCCTCGCAGTTTACTACCAATTTTGTCTTAGATTTAAAATAAAACTCCTCGTTCGATAACCATGTATGAACATGCCAACTTGTAACAAGAAAACACAATTGACAATAGCGGCTAATGGTTGCATCATTGATAAACTAAATTGTGAAAAAATAGCCTCAAGCGTCAGCATGTGCATGAGGGCCCCCAGCATGTGCATTCAATGAATGGGACGGGGAAATCATAAAAACATAAACGACACACACAACAAAGCGAAAACATGAAAAATGCAAAAAAAGGGAGCCAAATGAAAAAAAGGATAAGGCGGCAGGTAAATTGTTCTGTACTTTGCTATTATCGATCGCAAGGCTGCGACCGCTTTCGCTGCAAAAACGTCATTGAGAGCGCGGTAAATCGAAATCAGCGTTCTGGGTCTTTTGCAGGAGCTTATATCTCTTTCAGTTGCGGAGCTTTTGAGGAATGGTAAGGAGCAGTGCAACGGCAAAGTTTCTGCTGGTTTGTTATTCTACTAGTTGCAAAACTGAACAATCTCCGTTGTGCGTGAAATATTCCGGATGGGTTTTGGATAGGCTACGGATAAATGCAAGCGAGGTTTTTTATGCTTCACACGAAGACTGCTTATTTCGAACGCAATTTAATCAGGATTGGAATGGTCTTGAAACCGCGCCATCTTTCCTCTTTCCGATATAAGCTTTACAGTGTTTCTGAAGAGCACTAGTTCAGGATATTTCAGATGGGTTCACAGATGCGTCACCCTCTGACCCTCCGAAAAATTGGACTCCTTATGCTGCCAGTTGTGAGGATACACCTTCGGAAACTTCAGTGTGCCCCCAAAACACATATTTCACTTCAAATGAGTTGAAGAGGTAGCTCGGCCCATCACTGATCGATTTGGTCCGAGTGTGCCGCGCTGCATTACGCTTTTACGCTCCTATGCAGAGGGGTGGAAAGGTGTAATTCTGATTCATGTGCTTTCCATGCAAGCAGATGTTTGTTCAGGGTTTGGAAAGGATAATACGCATGAATCTGTGTTGAGACGTTTATTAGTCGTTACGTACTTACAGTTCATGCTATAAAATGATATTTATTTAATTTATTTAATTTATTCTTGATATTCTTGCTATATTGCTAATAGTTTTTAATATTTTTCCTATTTACGACCGAGTCTTCTGGCTTTCCGTTCCTTCCATCAAACTTAGCAATGACACTTTTGTACTGTTTGATGCCTAACGAGCCTACTTTTGCGATAATCCCCACGTCCCCCGCGGCAAGTACGAACCCATTTTTGGGGACTTTGGGATTTTGATGAAAAGAGGCCTGTTAAACGTAAGCAGCGTTCAATCGCTAAAGAATTTTCAATTCTTTAACATCTTAACTTCCATCTCCACTCCCACTATCAACTGCAATGTCGAAGCATCGCCCTGCTCTGAGTGACCCTGAGATTACGATCCTCCCCCTGCCCAGCGGTCAAGTACGACCCTCCCCCCTATGGGTTTCGCACAACGATGCTGTACCCCGGTCTTGCATGCCTTCGTGCAGCGCCGGCGCTTTGCAAAGGTTGAAACGTGACAATGTGAAGTAACCGTGACCTTCATTGCCTGTTCTCTATCTAATATAAGTTTCACAGAACAGGAAGAACCACTCAAACTCTTACTTTGAATCAGAGCGCAAAAACCAAATAGTTGGTCATCTTAAAAGAACAATGAAGGCATTTAGCATTTAGCAACTTGTCAGCAGGTATGTACGAAGCTGACCGTCTACACCTTTTTTGTGGTCTGTATCCTATTTTTCGCTTTCCGCCACTCGGAAAAGAAAGGAAGGATACCCTGGTAATCGTTTTCCGTCTGGAACTAAGATCCAAATATCAACACTTTGGGGAACAATGAATACCGTAGGCCCGGCGGATATACTGGATTATCGCTGATCGTGCAAACGGTATTTATAATATTCAGCTTAATCACAAATACTTTTATTGGATTTTGCCCCAGTTATTATCACTCTTCTCTAAGTCAGCCTTGTCGGGATAAAGCTCGGCGTTGATCCCTCAATGTCTCGCTGGAATGCGCCATGCGTTAGACTTCCACTCGCAACTATGATGGGACCTGAAATAGGTGAAACGTGTGAACTGCTATGGTGAACATGCATACACATCAGCAATTTCAAGCTCGGAACTAGTAACATTAGGCTTCGGAGTGATGGAAGCTGGACTCTGTATAGTTTGGAACTTTGATCCTTCGAACCTCATTGCAGCCTCTACACCATTCTTATCAGCAAGACTGGTATGCTAGTTAATACTGTGATGTCATTTAAAATTTGTGGGAAAAATGGGCAACCCAGTTCGTCAGACAGTCTAGTTGTGTTGAAAATTCATGTAGTTGTTCTTATCACCGACCTCCTTGTAGGTTCTGAAACCAGTATATGTTTTTCAAACTCCTATTGTACTCTTCTGCATAACCCATTTCCTTCAAACAAGAATCTGTAACGAATAGTTCAATAGTCGCCGTCGTGAAATCAATCTGGACATGTGCAACCCACGTGTCGTTTTGCAATTGTGCAAAGTTTTAGGTTGGCCCATAAGTAATGGCGTCATCTGATGTGGAACTTTTCCCCTTCTAAGACGGTGTGCTGTGCTTTTTTCGATATTTATTTTTTGATGACGCTAAAGTGGCTTCATTGAAGTGTGAGGTGGGAAAAAATAAGCAACTCCGACGCACTTTTCTTTTGAGTTCAGTCAAGGAACAAGTGTCGTTGAAGTATTTGTGAGTTGTACGGGAGAAGCAGCATCCGGCAAAGCCCAGATTTGTTTCAGAAGAGCCTCAGACTCAAGTTTTGGTCCCGTAGGCAAGCATCGCTCCAGACGCCCTGTTGAGTTTGCTTGGAATTGAATTACCTTGTTCATGTACAGCTGGAAATAAGCCAGAAAAATTGGAATTTTCTTAAAACTAAAAACTATCACATGATTTTTCTTGAACTGTGTTCCGGAATACGGCCAATGTAGATAAAGTATGTCTGGATGACCAGTCTTCAAATCAGGAAAACGACCCTAAGCAAACACAGAAGTACGTGAATTCTAGGCTTCTCACCCAAGGCGAGGTCCGGATGACCGAGTAAAAACCTTCATCTCAACCTCATCAGGCGTCTTTCGAACGACTTGAAGCATGATTCAAAGGAAAG
The DNA here is from genome assembly GCA_036418165.1 of Cooperia oncophora. Classification (NCBI taxonomy): domain Eukaryota; kingdom Metazoa; phylum Nematoda; class Chromadorea; order Rhabditida; family Trichostrongylidae; genus Cooperia; species Cooperia oncophora. The sequence goes on from MU931143.1 coordinate 47,821, forward strand.
AAGATCACCAATACGAATGAGCAGTTCCACACTAAGAAATTTGGATCGAGTAATTGTGGAACCTGTGAGGCACCTATGGGACCGATTCCATGAACGATGAAGGCTCTAATCAAATCCAGTAGTAAGTAAATCAAATTGGGAACGCTGAAGAGTTTTTTCTTGTTGAATTCTCGCTAGCACTTCCCAGTTCTACGAGGGGCAAGGCAGTTTGCCCCTCGTAGAACGCCGAGGAGTAATGGATTTTGTGGTTGTTCCAAGTTATTTTTCCGCAGCTGCACCTACACCAAGTAGCAGTAGCATGGAAGTGGTACGGATCATGGAATGAGTCTACTGTTTGACTGAGCCCCACCTTTAGCTGATGGGAGAGCTTGAAAAGCATGGTGCATGATTTGGACAAGCATTCGCTCCTCACCTTACCAATACGGGCGCCCGGTATGATGCATTATCACGAGTTCCAAATTAAGCCCGTAGCGCTTGAACCAATTTTAAGAAGGCTCAGGAGGCAGCGTTCCTTGTCCTTATGCACTCGACAGATTTTGAGCTACTTCTGCTCGCCTAGTACCTTGACCAAGCGCATGAAGCTGTTGTTAAATTCGCCCACTTTTGTCACATGGACAATCATCTTTAACAACCTGAAAGTCCACAAAGGTTGGTTGAATGACCTCAGAAGCTTAAGCTTGTCTGCTTAAATAAGGTAGGTGTTCTACCTAACAATGTATAAAGTGCTGAGAAAATAATTCATTTTTTACACAAATTTTTATGCTAGCAAGCCATCGCTCATAGATCAACCCATTAGTAGCCTTCGTTTCCTCGACTTGATTGTCTAGTATTCGTGGTAACCAGTCTATAGTTTCCATATGACTCATTTTTTATAGTCAAGGCGGGATGGCAGGATGTCAGGTATACTTTTCCGCAACGTTTTCAGCCTTTTACGCAAAGTAGTAACACGTGAATGAGGTGTTCGGATCGCTGATGATAGGGGTTTGACAAAGATTTGCATTGGAAACCGCTTCTGGTGCAGTTCCAAGTGTTATGTATTTTTCAACGCATCCTACATCTCTTCCGTTTGGATTCGGCGATGACAGCGGCGCAATTCGCTGAACATTCATCATTCGGGGGAACTGTTCGCATTCCATCGCCGCCACACCCACACCCACACCATCAAATTAACAGTTATTGGGCTGATCGCGAACTTTTCCTGAACCTCACAGCTCCTCACACGCTCGTTGCCCCCGCATGACCTTCACTACTATCGTGTGCCATCAAAATTAGGTATCGATCACCGGGTGTTCAATTCCGACACGAAAGGATCAGCATAGACCAATGTGGTCAACAAGTAATATGCTAATGTGGAATTGTCTGTAATCGTTGCTGCTTTCGATCAAACAAGGAAACTGTAGGCCACATAAATTACAAAAACCTGGTTATATGCAGGAATTACAAAAACTTGGTTATATTTGGCAGATTGCAGGAACCGGGAAGTGATTAAATGCATTACTAGTTGCTTCAGATATCTCAGTCATCAACTTTCAGCCGAAAAAGGAACTAGCCCACATGGTATCTTACCGGAAGGGAGAACCTATTGTGTGAGGCATTGTGTGCACTTCTGCACATCAATAGTATGGAGGCGAGAAACAGTGGTCCTTAAAGTACCCCTACACTTCGAACTTGTCAATTTTATTCACAGTTTCAGTGCGTGTCGCACATAATCAAGGTTTAAAGCTCAAATCTGCGTCCGCTAGCGGCCAACCAAGCCCCTCACATGTGCGGGGCCGATAGGCTGCAGCTTCCAGGAAGGATAAAAACATCGACTTATATACAGAAAGGTCCTGCAACTCTTTGTGGAGTCAAACTGCATTAAGAGATCCTCTCCCATCCCAAACGGAAATGGGCAGCATGACGAGCTTCCGGCGTGAAACAGGGAGGGAATCATCAAAGCAGGGAGCTTCATCTTTTTCTGTCCATCTCCAAAAGGAGAACTGATCTTATCCCATTCAAAAATCACATAGTAGACGACAAGCGGTGCTCCATGTGGCTAAATAGAAAACATGCCATGTATCTTCTCACAAATCAACCTATCAAGGAAAACTCCCTGTTCCAAGAGAGCACGGAGCTTTGCTCGGAATCCTCAGAATCTTATACACAGCTGGAATAGAAACATCTCTCAGCCGCTTTGAATAGAAATAATGGAATGAAGCAAAATTGTTTCAACTAGAGATGCGCCGTGCATCCTACCTTCGTGTGGTATTGTGATGATATTTGGATGCGTGCTTGGCCTGGCTACAAGGCGAACCTGTATACTCCTAACTGTCTTGAATTGCAGTCATGATACCTGTAAACGAGTGGGCGCGTAACGCGGCGTGGATTGAAGCGCGACCAAGGTTCCTTTTGCTAGCAGTGATGCCATCCTGCGCCTGCTACGTGATGGGCCCTGGCTGCGCTCACGACTCTGCGCTTTCACTGCCCTTAGCTTGCAGGAATCATGACTGTACTCGGAAGCCCTCCACTGCGAAGAGCTCCTACCTGAGTCTTGAGTATAAGGGATTTTTCATGGGAACCTCTATTCGAACATTTACATGATCACAACAGCAACCGTAACAGCAGCAAATAAAGAGATTTTTCATCTTATTATAGACCCGACTTAATTCATTACTATTGCATTACTATTATTTGACTTTCTTCATTTTTGGTAGGGCCTACCAAAGTTTTTGCTACTTTTGTGCTAACGACGATGTGGCCTCTGAGACTCGTGGGAGCACCTGTGCTAACACAAGTCGAAACTAATCGTTTTCTTAGCCATCCAACTTTTTGATACTTCAAACTAAAGGAATTCAGCTGACTGAGGAAGCCAGTGCCACCAGCACTTCGGAAATGTATTCGAGAGCTGCATTTGTGGGGCAGTGGTGAGGGTTCAACCTCAAAAGTTCAATTACGAAAAGAAGAAAACCTTAACTGGAGCCTGCGCATACTTTTCTGGTCAAATCTTCTGAATTTGGCAAGGCTGTACCACCCGAAATTAGCCCACACTCGACTTCCACCCAACTCGCTTGAACTCTAATTAGATGATCCAGCAGGGAAACAATGAGCTAATTGGCTCAGGAAAACAACAGAAAGCTGCAGCGAAGAGCTCCGCTGCTGCCACTATCCGCAGTTAACATCACCCTAGTACCTCCAAAACAACTGGTTTCATTAAAGGACTATTTATGCAAATCCTTTCGTGACATAGGAGAGCATAACTTTCACACATACCTCTTTTGGGCGACGAGGTACGGTCAGATATAATTCATTCAGATAGTCCGTAGGTAATTACTGATGCCGGCGGATTGTAGCGCCCATCCTGTATCTGTGAGAATAATTCCTGGCGAAATCAAATGTTCAAGAGGCAAAGTTTAATGGGGAATAGTGGGATTCGTCGTAGTACAGAGGATTATGCAAATGCTGATGCGGCACTGGCCTGCATTCCTAAACAGTCAGTGGAGCAGTGCTGGGAGGGATGTGCATTGTCGGGTACAAAGGAATATACAGCGTCTCGACAGTTATCTTTATAGCCGCGTTTGTGGCTCAGTTCAAACTAACAGCAACAAAGAACCCCAGACTTATTGTACTGATGGGAAATGGTACAGCGTGTAACTCCTAACCCAGCCCTCCAGTGCTCTACGAGCGACAATTGTATTAATGGCTTCGCGGAAAATAAGAAGCCCAGGCTTCCCTTGGCGACCATTTTCAACTCTGTTTGCTGAATCAAGTCAGGCTGAAACGGTATTCATCTAGAAGTGCAGAACGTTTTCGCGTCCCTTTTTTACAAGTCTGACCGCTCCTTCCTTCGAATAACATACCCTGACTGAAGAGACGTTGCTTAGATCGCACATAACATCCTTACCTGAAAATCACTTTCACAGCTGCATATTAAATGCCTAGGATTAGCAGAGTGTGCAAAGCCGTTCTAGACGAGTAGGTGAGCTGAGTCTTCAAGCGCTGTAAAAGTGCCCTACTCACGGCTCGAAGATGCTCAGAGAGCGGGGTTCAAGGCTCTCACACGAGTTCATGAGCTCTATAAAAGCCCACGAGTTGACCGTTTTGTGCGGAAATGTCAATGTGCTCATCCGCAAGTTGTTCTCTAGAATATTTTCGGGATATCATTGCTTTGCCTGTCTTGCAACTGATCTTGACCAGGTTACGCTTGCCCAGCGATCATGACAAACACCAAGAGGAAGATTTTCACTAATGGCTTCCTGATTGTACTTTCTCCCGTCTTCTTCTTCACCAGTAGGTGCTGGTAATCACCTTTGCTTTCAAACCCTATTCTTTAGCAACTGTAATCGCATAGATCTCCTTTATTGCGCCTTTCCATTACCCTGTGCCCTTGATGAGGAATGGTCGTTGATAACTGGGAGTATATATCATGAAAAAAAGGTTTTTTTGAACTATAATTTGTAGAAAAACTGATCCAAGTTTGATTTAAAATTTGACAACCTAGTGCATAGATGCTTGTGTCTCTGCAACAACTCCGTGAAAAATCAACAAGCTTGGCTGCTGCGAAAGGAATTCGAGAGGAACTCATGCGGTCAACTTCCACGTCTCTACAAGGCTTCTGAAACGGCAGACAATCGTGAACTCTAAAGGTTCAGTCAACAATCAGGTCACTGGACGCTCGTCCTTGTCCACGGCTGACAAAAGTGCGTGTTACTTCAAAAGCAGTTGGCAAGATAAATTCCTTAGACGAGTAAGATTAATACGCCTGGCAAGACGAAATTCCGCGACCCTGAGCTTGCGCTGCGTAGCGCCTCTTCCAAAAATGGTACCCCGCGTAGCGCCCCTTCCGAGGAAGGTACCCTAATAAGACCTTATCAAGCTACAATATACCGACCTGAATGCCGAGCACGCCCACCCGCATACAAATAGACGACCGTATCTGATGCTCGTATTGCTTCAATGGCCAGTAAAATATGAAGCGAAGAGATCGGTTAGAAGGGGCTGTGGTGCTGTATGGATATATGAGAAGATACGTGCAGCCGTACCTACCGTGGCGATTACTGGCAAGATGCCAACGGGAAACTCTTCCGAAACTGCTTCTTGAGTCATTAAGAACGAAGGCTTTTCTTCGCAGTTGACCATTTCACTTCATTTTTCGCCTTTTCCCGCACTGTATTATATCGCGCTGCTAGCATTTTGGGATGAATACAGGATTATCGTGCCACTGCCTTTAAATCTGACGGTCTATCCATCAAGCAAGTAACACGTGATTTGAGGAGCGAGAACGATTCCTGCCATTGTCTTCCACCGGCTGCTCTCTGGCCCTTAAGCTCGCTACATTACCATGATGCGTTTCATCTTTCAAAAGTGCAAGAGCATGACATAACAATACTGAATATACGGATCTTACGACACGTATCTTTAGAAGCAAGGCGACTGCATAATGCTTTTCAAAAAATGCAAAGTGAAACACAATTTTCCGTGGTAAAATGCAGCTAAAAAGCCGCGGATCATTATTCAAAAACCCGATATAGCATTGAACAGATCTACCGATGTATTTGGTTTTCCGGTCGGGGATAGCCAAGTGCCGAGAGTGCGAGCTTTTAACGTTGAGGGGTTTTTTTTGATTTTGAAGAGT
>MU931144.1:0-31168 GCA_036418165.1 Cooperia oncophora
CTTAAATTGAATGCATCCGAGAGTGCGCCTCAGACCTAAACAAATAAATTAAAAGAAGCTAATAGCTCAATGAGGAATAAATACAAAAAGCATGGGAAAAGAAACGCAAGGAACAAGAGCGAGCGAAGAGACGGCGAGTGGGGGTTTCTGAAGGGGATAAGAACAGAAATCTTCGTTGAGACAGAACGATAAGATGGTTCCCCTCTTTGGGTAGATGAAGAGAGTCCACCCGCGGATCCTGGTCCTTGATCCAGAACGCCGAGAGACAACCACCGTAATAACTTGTGGTTGTGTATCCTAATATGTTGATAAGGGTTACAAAACTACCTCATCCCAGGTAATTTGCGCCTGCTTGTGTTAGTGAGTTACTATGGCACTAACCATTTAGTTTCATTTTCAATTGGTATGTTTTCAGGGGCAGCACGGCAGGGGCTATGGTCGTGCGTAGCTGTCATTAGCGCGGTCTTTGTATAGCTCTGTCCAAGTCAGATGAGCTTCTCTTCACGAAGTTTGGCCAAGTGGGTGCAGTAATTGGGCATAGTGTTTTGGAAGGATACTGAAGCCATCAGTAGATTGTGGGCTTTTAATTGTCTTCACAATTCCAGAATGATTTCCTATCCTCGCCTCCAACCAGGGGCTGTCAGCACTTGTAGCAACTACTCAGTCTTTTGCCCGCTGCAGAATAACGAACCCGTTTTGCACGTTGGTAAAATGTCAACATCTGTGAATGCAGGTTCTCTGGAATTTACGTGAGGGGAGTGTGCTTCGTTCACAAGAGGGATTTATTGAGGGTTTGACTTTTTTGACGTTCCACACAGTTGACAGGACTCCTGGACACCATTGCATTGACATCTCGATGGGCAGCTGGTAGGCAGGACGTCGATGTCTTTGGCTACGTTCACCGAAGACACTATGGTCCTATTCCTACGCCTTCATAGGATAGAGGTAATTTTACTTCATTTTCCTCTGGTTGATGATCACAAAGGATAACGTCTTCGCGCTGATACAATCCCTTATATTGGGACTGCGGGCACGCTTCTCTGTCCATTCAGGAAATCGGGATCTTTGTTGGATAATATTAGAATGCGAGTAGATCAGAAGCGCTATGTAACAGGTTAGCAAGGATAGCAAACAGGATGTGGCATGAGGTCAATATGACGTCGCGCATGGCTGAGGTATATATCCAAGCGTCCTCACACCAGATACGAGAAATACTGGATAGCGCGTGGTGCGTATAAAATTAATAGACGGACGTTCACGCATGATGTAAGGAGTGAGGAAGGAGTTAGAAGAGGAGGCTTCTAGAGGTGAGGACTCCTAGGGCCTGGGCGGGAGTCGACCCGGGATTCGAACCCGGCGAGTGGTAAGCGCCACTTGTCACTACACCAATTCCGCCTCCATCTCCTCTATTACTAAACCAATTTCACCAACTTTTTTATGCGCTGAGCTACATAATATCGCCACAGTTTTTCACTGGTTCGGTGACCCTTATCCGCTGATGAGCCTCGGGCGCCAGCGAGGTAGCACGGTTCACCTGAGCTGGACACGAAGAGGGGGCCGCGTCCTGTCACTTCAACTTGCATTTCCAACTCGTAATGTTTCGTCAAAAAAGAGCCGAGGATGATGCATTATTTGTCCACTACGTGTGGGAACTAGTCGATTCACCTTGCAATGCCGTGGGGACTCTTTGTCGTCGCTAAAAAAACAAGGCTACTAGCCTCAGCGCCTAATTCAATGAGGGCACACTTTGATTTCAATTGAATGGGAAACGCAGTTGTACTATTGACAACGGTTCATTGTCCTTGTCATCATCAGAATCAAGTCCTCTAGCAAGTGTTCATTTCAAAAAATTGTTCAATGTTTTTCAGTAATCCCATGAATTTTGAATATAACTGTGCGTTGAAGAAGCCTTGTCTCGATTCGTAATATTTTTTCCTCGTAACTCCTTACAACATTAGTCGGTTTTTTCTGAAACTCTGCTGGATACAAACGCTTACTTGCAGCAGTGTAGTAGGCGAGGTGATGCCTTCATTAAAAGTAGGTTCGGCATGTTTTTATTAGCTCGTCTAGGGTTGCCTCTACTAATATACAAAAGCAATAGTCTATTATGCAGTAATACCTGTCCTGTTGGAAAAATTGGGTGCGTTCTGGTTAAGGGAGTACTGGAACCGCAACAACACCACTTATACGCTATTCCAGCTTTATAATTGCGTAGTAGGATAGCAGGATGATGGATATGACGCTCATTCTATGCACAGCGAGAAGTTTAACGTAGTTGGCACAGCCGTGAAAAGAAAATAGGAGCACAAGAACCTTCCAAGAGCACCTCGAATAAGCCCCCCCCCCCTTACAACTTTGATGTCCGTTACAAGTTTGCCGCGGCTTAAGGGATGTCTTACTTGAAGCTGGTGCAAAAGTAAGCAATTCCGAAACCAAGTATGATAGCCCTTACACTCATAGTCGTTTTCCCTGCAGACGCTGGGCGTGTAGAGGAGATGCGTTCGAATCCGTCTCTCGCACTGTTGTCGCCTTGCTTCAACATTTGTGGAGACAGGAATGGTTTCAGCGGCGGAAATCCCAGCTTCTGAAATGTTTCAGCGTCTGCAAGACAGAACGATTGCACCTCGCAGTGTCTTCTAGTTCTACTAACTTGGACGACACTTCATAAAGAAGAAGAGTAGTGTAGCTCGCTGCGGACGGTTGGGCATGTCAGGCGGCATGAGTTTGGCGCGGTGCCAAACCCGTTCTCCGCCAGTTGTTCAGCGAGCAGGTGATATGACTGTATCATATCGTTCGTATTACTCGTTCTCTACCACTTTTTGTCGCATGCACGTCTCAACAAGAAGGCAGAGGACTGCTTGGACGGCCTCATACTCATACTGCCTGACAACGCCAGCCTTCCCCCGGCCGAAATTAGAGTGTATCAATGCGCGTTAATTCCCGCGCGCAAGTGAGCTGCAGGCTTACAAGAATGTTGACGCGCAACTGCGGACTTGCGTGGCCTCCGTTCCATTTGTCCTTACAAATAGACGAATGATTTCTTAATCCCTGGCATCCAGGGATTCTATGCAGAACGCTTGGACAATTTCGAGCTGGTGACATGTCGCTTTTGTCTAATTCACGGTTCTTTCGTCATTCACATATAGGGAGTGGGCCTGTTCGAGAAATAATGATTCATTCGAAGGTTGCTCTTTCTATGACATCCTTAGAATGAGTAGAGAGATGCTCTGAGAAACTTAGAATTACATTCTCTTCTACTTTTTCCAACGTTTTATTTCAACCCCCTTTCGGGCGTAAACGTCTAAACGTAAGCCACAAACAAGTTTACGGCCGAGGCAACCACTCCCACACCTTCAATGTAACCGTGCATCGTCGTCTTTGAAGATCCCCCGCCGGTTGCATACCGTAGATCTAGGACAGGACAGGTACTATGGAGCAGTCGGCGTTCTTTGTTACCTTTTTGGAATGTGCAAACTGTTCAGCTTCTTTTACAGTTTTTGCGAGAAATGAGTGAGTTTCATACTAGCGGGGACAACCTAACGCTGAGTTCTTTTGTTGAAAAGAGCCCACTACCAACTAGTGGTACCTGGAGAAGTTGGAGTGGGATGGGATGGGAGAGGGATGTTGGTCTGAGCTAGACTACACTGGATTTCGACTGACAAGTAATAATTGTGTCAGAACCGTGTCACTTTACACAATTCGTCCCTCCTCTGAGCCAAACTAGGAGACGGTCGAGGGAAACGAAACTCACAACGAAGGTCAGTTGAAGACTCATGGATAGGTTTGCGAAGAAAAGCGCGCCAGGACAGGAGAGTCATAAGTCAGATTCCATGGACTACTCGGCGAAAGAGCCAGCGCTGTGGATGTTTAATCTGTGCAAGGATTTCGTCATTACTGCTGAACTTGCACTTTAGTTCGAGAAAAGTGGGCTCACTGCTCCTTTACTAGTCGTGACCTCGCTGACTCTGAATTAAACGCGTCACCCTTCGTATTCGTCAGTTTTTAGTGGCCTGACGTTATCTTCAGTATCCGCTTCCATTTTCAGGTGAGCTTCTACTGTGGTCAGGGTTGGGGGGGGGCACTTATGCTTTGAGAATTGTTCGAAATTGCCGCATGGTCCCTGTGAGACCTGTCCGATGAATTGTGTCACCCGAGCGTTTATTGAAGTACCGCTACTTTTTGAGATCATGTCGAAGCAAAGAAGGAGTTAGCAGAGTTTCTTGGGCCCTCTACGCCGACGTTCCACTGTGTTACATTGTATCACCCACATACCTCAAAGGATGATGTATAGTTGTTTTTGTTGTCGAGACAAATCATTTTATCCCCGGGCCAGACGCGCTAAAAACTTCAATAATCGGAGCAGCTGTTCCTAGATTTGATAAATGGTGTGGCATGACAAGAAAAACATGCAATAATTCAAGGTTCGGAGTTGACAGCCAAATTAAATTTTTCCTTTAGTTATAAACCTCACAGAGTAGTCGTACTGATTTTCGTTCTTGCCGTTTTGCGCTCATTTTGTGTAGTAAACTATTTTGTAACATTACAACTTTCGCTTTTTCCTGGAAGCTGCCCTAAGCAAAGGTGTGGCTTCGGTCGCACTCAAGATCGAACTCTCTCCTGATAATGTAACATCCTTGGGAGTTCACTTGAAGCCACGGTCCGCGATAAGGAGCGTAGGTGATGGTATTGAGATAAGCAAAAGAAGTTGTCAAGTGACTCGTACGTGAAAAAAATGATGAAGGGAACGTCAAAAACGCTTCTGATAGGATCCCTACAGCCTCAAACAACCTCACGAAAAGGCCAGAGGACTGCGTGGGGGGGGGGGTGGAGCAGGTCCAGTATGCTGATTCCTTTCAATGAGCCCTATGATCTAGCAAGGGTCAGTAGAGCATCCATTTCAGGCTTCTTGTTCGGTATCGCAGATCTTGAAGGCGGGGTCTGGAGGCGGAGTCACTGGAATAGAGGAGGTTTCACTGGAGCAACTTTGCGCCTCAACCCCTTCAACTTACAACTTTCCGCCGCGATACTGGCACGAGGTTATTTGATGCGGTCCGTGCTACCTTTCCCACACAACCTTTTGCATTTTCATAAGTCATCGCTGACCGCTCCTTTAAGATTTGTACAGCAGTTTGCGTTTATCAAGTAAACAAGTAAAAAAAGAAATAAAATTCTTGCTGCAAACATTTCGCACAGCTCAATCGAAACGCTTCCAAAAATGTAATAATTTCCAACAACATAAAGGGATCCGCTTGGGGTTCAACAAAATTATCAACGCTGCTTGGACAACAGTAACTATCCCACCGCGACTTCAAGGAAAAAGCGCAAGTGTAGCAGCTGCTGTCATCCATAACACAATTGGTAAGGGGATTAGTCACCTCTCATGAATGACTCAACCACTCAATTCACTGCAGGGTGCTAGCCTCTATTAATTTTCGCTCAGTTTAGTGGGATATAAAAGTACCGATTCAATGAGCCCGACTGCGGCTACCTTTTGCACCAAAAGGTATTCGCGGCCCCCTTATCAAACTCTTGTTCACTCAGAAAGCTACCCTTCCTTTGGACAAGGGTAATTAATAGCAAAGTTTAGGTAAACCGTTGGGCTAAATGGATTTGCAGGAAAGGACTGATCGTTTCTAATAATTTTTCCTTGTATTGCTTGTGTATAAAGACACCGATGACGTTCTCGGGGTCGGGCTTCCCCTTAACTCGCCTCCACCATTTGGACGCTTGGTGAATAGCGCTGATGCAGTAAGCGGTCGATTATTGAGAAAGAGTCGTGGCTACGCCGGCGTTAATATATTCCATGCTCTTGACACGTCGCCTGGAGACTGACTTCGACGATATGAAGGCTGGCACATGTTTCCGCCCCTCTCCCCATGTTTAAATCCGTTGTCGGAGGCACATGTTTCTGCCCCTCTCCCTCGTCTAAATCCTTGCCGAGCAACTACGGCTCTTTTTGCTCTTAGGTATGGACTGTACGCACTGTAAAACCACGCGCTTCCTCGCCAATCATTGCGTCACTCAGTCCACGTACCAAAATAGAAGTGCTCGGATAGCGCTGGTTCCTCAGCAAACAGTATTACCCAGGCCCTTTTCGCCTTCTGACTGCCTGTCCTGAACGCTAAAGTATGCATCTGCCGAAGATGAGGGTTCAAATTCTGTGATGACTTTACACAGTCAATGACTTTCACTTATCACAGTCTCCTGACTTCTGGCCGCAAGGTACGATGTGTGGAATAGAGGGGAAATGCTTTTCATCTTTTCGGGAAGACCGTTATTAGAATCGATGTGTTTGGGAATATTTACAACCAAATAAAAAAACTCTGGCGACGAAATTACCTTCCAATCGAGTATAGTAATCCTAAGTATCCATGTGAAGTTCAAGGTTGAATCAGGTCCCACCACAGAAAGGGATCGATCGTTGCTGCGAACATCGGGAGGAACTTTGCCTAATATTGTGACTATGCTTGCTCGAAATGGCTGGAAATGTGACTCTAATATCATTTTCGAGGTCCAATCAAGTTTATTTTGCACCTTGGTCAACACCATTGAATTTCCTCAACACTGGTTCTTGTTGTTATCCGCAGCGTCAGGGCATCCCAGCTTGGTGGAATGTTGACTGTAACCACTCTTGAGTCTCACTCCTTCTTCTTCGACTCTTTGTCTCCTTGGAATCGTGGCGCGTTCTGCCACTGTAGAAGGCTTTTTAAAATACGACCTCCCTTGAAATTTTCTCCTCTTGTACCGCCCCATCTTCTTCCTGCCTGCCACCTTCCAAGATTTTCCCACCCTCTACCCTTTTTCCCAGTTTTCCCCGTTTTCGCAAATAACTCTCCAATTACCTCCATTTCTCCTGAGAAACCGCCCTGGAGAAGTGTATAGCGCACGTGATACGGGAAAACCGAGAAAAGCGACAACAGCGAGTTCCTTAGTAAAGGCAAATATGTCGCGTCTCCGTACAGCGACCAAATACGAACCTTCTGCGGGTACCAACGTATGACGTGCCCTGCCTGAAATTAAGCCATTGATCTGTTTCTTGGTGGTATACGTCAGTGAGGCTATGCTGTAGCTTAGCGGCATATGGCGCGATAATTTGGTACTCGGTCTAAAATGGTAGCAGACGTGCTATATAGTGGGGAGAATTTCAAAAAAGCGAAGTGAAACGGTCAAGAACCTTCAAAAGCCGTTGTTCTACAGACCCAGAGAACATTTTCGGAAAAGTTTCCCGTTGGCAACGTGCCAATACCCGCTACGGTAGATATGCATGGTACTGATACCAAATTCTAATATCAGCACCGCCAGACCGTTTCATATAAATCTCCTTCGCTCATATTGTACTCACAAAATGAAGAATAGCGAATATCAGCATTGGTCGGGCACTTGGTGGGGCACGCGCGGGCGCCCGGTATCGTTATGCGGCAGCTGAATGACTGAGCTTGAGGCGCTAAAAGTACCATTTCTTGGAAAGGCGCCCAAAGTAAGTCGCCTGATTCAGGGTACTGGATTCTATGTTCTGGCTAAGCAATCCCACCGCTCGGACACAATTATCAGCGTTAGCTTGTCCTTTACACACGCGACTAACAATGCAGTGAAAAGGTAGTGACGACTAGCCGGTGCTTTATCACCGGTCCCCTTATTTTATCTTGGTCACGCGAGAAGAGCCTTTTCGTCCTTTCGAGTAGAAATTAATTAAAGCCAGAAGTTGGCGACAGCTATATGGATTGTAGAAAGGGACCTAATAGTTCCATCATCGATCATTCTTTCTTTAATGCCATTGTTTATGAGATGTTTTTGTCATGGACGTGTAACTTTCCAGCTGCACTCCCATGTTGAAAAAGCCCTCCGGTAAATATCGACAATGAATAACCGCTGTAGCCCCTACTAAATCTAGTGTTGCTAAACAACAGAGAACCATCAGCCCGGGCGTATTATGCGCCCATTGTCTGCAAGCGCGAGACGACCATCGCCACTATCCTCCTACTCTGTCTGCCAGTGATTAATTTCTGGTCGACGAACTAGCCTCAACGCTATGGTTAACGTGATAGTTAACGTGATTTTTGACTATCAAATACGTTGCCATAGTTATGTGGGCGCTCGGAATAGTCATCACTACGGAGGCTGTTACCTTCTATTGTTACCTTTGTGACGCAGATTTTTTTGGTATACGCCTCATTTCACTCTTTTCCTGGGTGGAAGGATTATCTATTACCACTCTGGCTAACGCACGCTCTAGCATGCTCCACAAGCTCCCCTCGGTCTTCGGAATCGTGAATAGCTCACGAGCCACTCTTAGACCATCTTACGCAACACACATCGTCACAATTCAGCTGAGCCATCACTGTTGCATGTATCAACCGCCGCTTGAGGGATCCTATGCATTCCCGTGTGGCCTTTCAGGGACAAAGCCCGCGATCATTCGCCATCACAGATAGTGGATTAAGGTGTGCATAAGATGAAACAAGGCCAGTAACTGAATATGATCGAAGGAAAAATAGAAAAAAACATGGGCAAATTCCCTAAGATAGAGCCCTGCATCCGCCCATTTTGTAAACGATGCCCGAAGACTTATCATCTTCAATACTCGCTCTATACGCACAGCTGGTTCCTCCGATAAGAACTCACGACCGTACAAGGACAATTTCATGCTTTCCTGTCGCTGGCAAGCTCTTTTTTCGCAATGAAAGTGGGCCTTGAAGCGAAGCCTGGAACGGAGTCAGTGAAGGAGGCGCATTGAACCTATACGCGCTATACGCCCTACCCCACAATTTTGCTGCGAAACGTACAATGTGTTCCGCCCGAATTCCGAATGCCATAGTTTAAGTTCTACAATACCTGACGCGCGGACCGAAACCTTAGGAATCCGGCACAAAGTAGGAGGTGTGCTCCTACAGTTGGTACTAAATTAGCGTTTGCAAATCATGTTTTAACCCCAACGGAAAGTGTCTACGAGAGCCTTTGAACCTGCAAGCTGTCTCCGTTACATATACTCTCCGTCCGTCCAGGATGCGTATCTTCCTCCAACATTTATACCACCCCCAATTTTATCCCTTTCCAGTTCATTCATGAAAGATCTTAAACCATAAGTTGCAGAGCTGTGAAGTTTTGTGAAGAAATGTGAGCTCTTGCCTGGGTGCAAACGGAAATGGAAGCCAAGGACATCACGGCAAATATAAGGCCCGCTTGATAGTTACTTTATTATTCTCTCAGAAGAAAAAAGTCGCCAATACTGTAGAGTAGAAAGATTCTTATGCACTACTTCATGCACACTTTTTCTTCTCGTCCCTTGCTGATGAGCACAGAGAGGGTCACGTGCGCCGGCTTGACGATTATAAAGCGTGATAGAAATGCCTCAACCGTCACCGATTAGGAGTGGGTACAACCATCGCCCCCCCCCCCCTTAGAATCTCTCTACCGTCCTGCAGCCTGTTGCCGATTTATTGGATCTGTTTGTTTGTCCTTCCGGATAGGGTCTCATATAGCTAATACCTCGAAGATAGGGGGTATGGCAGCGGACTTCATTTGATAATGACGTAGGATGCGTTTTTTTGGATTTTTTTCACGTGAGACACGTGCCTTCCTGCTTTGCGGTGGGTAGAAAATGGCTACAACTGTTCTCAAATTCCACCAGAGACTTAGCCGCTGCCACGCTCAATTGATGCACACAGTTACGCCCAGTCTATGTCCGATATATACCATTTTCACTTTAATTTCACCCATTTTCAAACCAAATTCACCGGACGTTTTCAAACCAAATTCACCCCTTTTCAAACCAAATTCACCCACCTTCCGAATCGAATTCACCCACCTTCCGAATCGAATTCACCACACTTATTAGGCCGCGCAATTCATCAACCAAATCACGCCAGACACTACTGCGGGCCCCGCCCCCTCGGCCACGCCCACTTGCTTTTTGCGGAATTTTGATATTTTTTCAAACTTTTTGGTTTTTTGGACTGCTGCGTTGAAGCCGCCACTGTGAGAGGACTCGCCACTTTGGCCAGAAGCCTCGGCCCCCTTGTAAAAATGGTTGTAAGATTGACAGTATAGAGTCTCGGCTGGCACCGCTGCGCCGGTATTGCTGATCATCGGAACAACTTCCTGATCTTTTTTTGTACCGAGTGCGAACGATGACCTAGCATTGAAGCCAAGACCCTAATATACTGCCGATTCCCACCATTTTGAAAGTGGGGACGGGGCTTTTCTTCCAAAGTCGGGGCCTCTACAGTGGGCGGGGCTTCACGTAGCAGTCCAAAAATGCAAAAATTTTGAAAAAAATATCAAAATTCCGCAAAAAGCAAGTGGGCGTGGCCGAGGGGCGGGGCCCGCAGTAGTGTCTGGCGTGATTTGGTAGATGAGTTGCGGGCCTAATAAGCGGTGTGTCATATTCGATTCGGAAGTGGACGCGATTCGCTTCGCGAAGGATGGGTTAATTTGGTTTGAGAAAGCGGGCGTGATTTGCAGTTTGAAATGCCTCTCGTGAATATTGGCGCCGAGCGCTGTTAGAAAAAGGAGAGCTGAATGTTGAAGTGAAAATGCGTTATATAAAAGCTCATGTGTGCCTTTGTAATGTGCCTGTTCAATTACTATTATCAGGCGCAGCATTTATAGAGAACATCCACTCGGGTTCACTCTTGTTTGTTATTCACGACGGTAGAGTATCCATGAATCTAATGGAGGCGGCAGGACAGAAGGGGGGAGAGAGCGACTCAAGTAATAAAGCGAATAGATTTTACTCTCCTAGTCTTCATGAATGCTACTATAAACCTGGATTTTGTTGGCTTAGTCGCTATTTTTGCAGTCGTTCACGTTACGGAAGTCATTAGGTGCGAGCGGGAGAGCGGGAAGAAACCACATATGTTCTCAGGCGTTTTCTTCATTACTTTTGTTTTCTCCCGTTTGATTTCAGCACTTGAGGGCTCAAACTTCTCTTATAGTTTCCGGACATCAAGCACAATGGTTGCTGTCAGACTGTGAGCCCAATATCTCACCGATCCCCAGCCAACTTTTGCTGCAATCATGCGTATCTTCCTGTGCAGGAAATCCACCCTGCGGCGGCGCAGCGGAAAATCAGTTGACGGTTGCGTTCCATACGCGCCCATGCGCATCAGGAACTAAACAGCTTAGCGTGGAAATGCTACGAATATTAGGTGAACTGGCTACTATATACCAGTTAATTAATGCCTATCGCGACTACGTGGATTTTCTCACCGCCACCCATTGTCTCCAGCATCCTTTGAGCATCGTTTAATAAAGTGTTGTGCGCTGCTAATGCTGGGGCGTGTCAAGGCACTGGTTTTGGCGCTGCGCCAACTCGTTCTACAGTTGTACTCCTATAGTTGTTGCTTGGCCCGCTTTCACAACTGGTGGAGACTGATTGGCGCCGCCCCAAACCGGACCTTCCTTACACACCGCAGTATCTCCAGCGAGCAAGACTGTTGTGTAGACAGGACGGACTTAATTTTTGAATTTCCGTTTAGGTGAAGTGCGAACGCAAGAGATCAATAGGAACAGTAATTGCATAAACTAGTAATATTGGAGTAAAGGTTCAAATGTACTGGGCTGTAATTAGTAGGACTAATATTTATTATCCGAATTCAGAATACTAGAAAGAAATGTTACATACTGGAGCTATTACTGGGAAACTTTTTGAGTAATCATTCATTTCCTCATGGGTTCTTCCCTCTCCCCGGAATCCCTCGGAATTTTTCCCAGTGTCCTGATTATATGGGAGCCTGTTGTCGCCTCAACTTTGCACTATCGACAACTTACTAATACTGAGGACAAGTCTGGGCTGTTCCTCACTCAAGTGCCCAGCGCCTGGCCGCTAAAGTACGGCGGGACGTTAATAGAATTCCGTGGAACTCTGAACGGGACGTACGAGTAAGGCAGACCCTCACGCGTGTTTCATGTGTAAGCTTTTGAGCCTTGAGTGCCTTCATTTTGCCATGAAGGTTCTCGCTTTGAGGGTCGTCTACAAAACACATTTGCTTTGACAAAACAACTCATTAGCTTCTATTTGAATCGCCATTCTCCATTATTCGCACAAGTGTTGATGCTGAAACGGAACGTTTCTATTTCCTGAGCTAGCATTAGCCGAATATTTACTGTAATAACTATCATTACCGTTGTTGTGAGGACGTTTGTGAGACTTGATGGACGTCCAGGTACGTTCTGGTCCGGTCTTTGGGACGGTAACTACAGAGCGCAATATTGAGATTACAACGCTGTGCGTATTGTTACGATAACTGCTGTTTTACGCCGCAAGTTCGCGTTCCGAAAGTTATCACAAGAATGCTGAGTTATGGGCAAAAGTGGAACCCAGGCGGAGAGTCGAAACGCACCCTCTTCCCGGTTGTTTGCGCTACCCATTACGCGACAGGTCGGTTTTACTACCCTCTCAGCTCAACCGGCTTTTTTATGGTAGCTTACAGCACCTACAGTTTAACTTGTTGATTCACTGATAAACAAACTCTGCTACCAAACAAACGGCGGACTTTTCATATTTTTTCGTCTTGCCGCTTCGTTTTTCACTGCAAGGGCGGGGCTTGAAGGCGGATGGAGCCTGAGCGGAGTCACGGCAGAAAGGAATGCTGTCACTGAACCTTATGGAGGGTGTATAGCGCCCCTACCTTCACAATTTGGGTGCCTGCAAAACCGGTATAAGATTGTTGCGTCAGGGCCCACTCTACCCTCCAGAAAAACATTTTCAACTTCTATACCTGATCGCGAACCGTGCCTTTAAGCTGTTATTCTCTGTGCTGCTGCATCTCTGTGCTTTTCGCTTCAAAGGTTCTGTGACTACACCCCTTTATTCCAGGTTCGACGGCAGTCCTTTCGAGAGCAACGATCCGACTCGTACAGTTTTCCCGTGATTCCACCCGATCTCGACGACGGTTGGATCGAAAGGTTTGATATTATCAACTTCAGAAGCAGCCTTTGACAACTAGATGCATTCATTATGATTCCTTTCATGCGTTTTCCTATTATTTTCCGACATCAACAGGACACGGTCCAGTTGCGTTGCTATATGGACATGATTTTGAGCAGATGTAGCTTTACCTGGCTTGTGCCTGATCGTGCACTTGAACATTCATCTGTCTGCGCCCAATTTAAGTTCAGCGATCTCATCTTCCATTCACCAACCCATGTGGTGCCCATGTGGCGCTTCGTGGTACTACGCCCATGTGGCAATTTAAGCTGGAGGTTCTCTAGCAGCGTAGGACAACACAAGAGGACCGTAGAGTTAGACAGATTGCCACGAAGTCTTGGTTCAGCGAGAGACTAACTACCTCAATCGAGGACCCCAGAGATCCTGAGACTGAGAAGGTTTTCCTTATTTCGATTGTGCATATTCATGGAAAGCCCCAGTAAAATGAGACCTGCTCAATGATCTGCACTCACCTCCAAATGCACTTTACACTAAGCTTCCTTCGTGACTGCTATTCATTCAGTAGATTTACTTCTTCCTCATAATCGTGATGATTGTCCTCTGGTGCTCACGCTGACACACTCGAGACTGGCGACGTCGTTTGGTGAAAAAAGGGGTCTGCTTTGGTTATGAGGGTCATCATCTTCCCATTTCAACGAGTATTTTTCTTGCTCTTTTGCCTTTTCATTCCCAGAAAAATGGGCCTCTTATTATTCTACTACACTTAAATGTGTTCTCGGCTTGCTTCCATCTCCCTTTGCAGCTATGTGTTCACATACCGGTAGCTCTCTCCTTCCTTCCACATACTTATGTTGCTCAGAACTCATCAACGTTGTTTCAGCGGGTTTCTGGCCCTTTATAGTGCCGTCACAAGGAGTCCATTTGTCCATTTTGCTGCGATACCGTTCAGACGGACGACATCCTGCACGCTTCTCTTGCGTGCTGCCAGTGAGCTTCAACCTTGGAGCCATCCGCGAGTCGCACTGGGTCTACAGTTGGGTTTTGATAACCTGACCCGACAAATCAACTTGATTGTGAAGCACAGTGGGTAGGACCCGGGCTCGTCAGTCTCACGGATTCTGGTTATGTAACGCTTCAGATCAGTCCGAAGTGAAGGTCCGTAATATCTCTATTTACCCTATATATCCGAGGGGGAGGTAGTGTAGTGACAAGTGAGTGGGCGCTGACCAATCGCGCGGTTCTAGTCCAAATCCCGGGTTGACACCCGCTCAGGTCAACCAAGCCTTCCTTCCTTCGGGGACGGTAAATTGGTAGCACATTCGTCAAGACCACTGACTTGTACATCGGCTGGCTGCCGCAAGTCATTGTGTAGGCCACATCGCATTCAGTAAGCTACTCCGATACTGAATAGAAGTGGCAATGCGTGCCGCATCCCACGAAGGGATTGAACAACTGCCAGGACTTTATCCTTTATCTGAGCAAAAATCGGTAGAGTGATTTTGGGAGCCTGCTTCATGATCGAAGTGTCGGCGCAGTCCTGCTTGGTGGGCGCACCAACTGGTACTCAGCGGAACCTGTGCGCGTCACCTTGTGAAGACCTATAAATTCTCTTATTAACGAAGTGGATCACTTGTACCATTCCGCAGTTTCAAAAGAGTTCACCGGACTCACCAAAATAATATTTGTTAGTCAACATGAACTAGCGAAAGGAACCAAGGAAAGTGTACCCCTGCCAAGCCGAACAGCGTCCGAAGTGTCTTTTTGCCTCGGCTCTATTTTATGGTTATGATCAGTGGTTAGCATGGTGATCATTTTCTTCACTGTTCACTTCAGTATGGAATTCTTAAAATTAAAACAGGAATTTTTCCGCTTAAAGCTAGATTATTGACTTCCAAATTGCACATTCCAGTCCATCACTCTACTTGAGAATGGTATGTAGAGAGTACACCATTTCAATGAGAGTATCCTCATTGACTAAGCTAGCCATTTCTTTGCTTACGTGGTTGTGCCGTAATGGGTTCGAACGAAAGGGACGCTTGGCTTGAAGCTTTTGCAGAGTCTAAGGGAGTTTTCTGGTCAGAGAAAGTCACAAAATTTGAAAGAAATTGTAAGCTCTTCTGTAATAACAATGAATCTTGAAAAAAAAACGTATCGGAGGTAAACATTCGTAAGGAAATTTTCGAACGGATACCCGCAGTTAGTTTTGGCCGACTTTCCGTTTTCGCCAAATTAGACCTCTCTTCTTTCAAGGGCCAAAACCGCAATGGATTCAGCCATCATCAGATAGTGGCATAGGGGTTTGCATATAGACGACAAGGATTTGAGTAGCTCGATAGTGAAGGGAAAGGCAGAAAAAACATGCCATCTGCCCTGGATAGAACCCCATTCCGATCCCCGTTTGTACATGCCGCCAACTCGATTCATCTCAACACGACGCCCCCGTACGCACAGCGGATGCTCCGATACAGACCCTACGACCGTGCAGTGACATTTTTCAATTTCTTTGGGTCCTGCACCTATCGTATTTTTTACTGAAAGGCGGGCCTTGAAGGCGGAGCCTGGAGGCGGAGTCATTGGAGGAGGCGGCTCACCTAACCTATATTGCGCTATAGCGCCCTCCTTTACATTTTTTGCCGCAAACCGGTACAAGGTTGTTCGTCGCGGACCACATTACCCTCCCGACGCCATATTTTCAACTTCTATACCTGATCGCGGACAGTGCCTTTAATTTTGAAAAAAGTGCTTCAAATATGCGTTTCAATAATGAAACATTCCATGCGCTCATTAGATGTACCAGTTACGGCGATCTTTGACATTTTTGCAAATGCATGCGTGTTTCGTCACGAGTCGCGTATAATCAGATGTGATACACAATTGGACCGGATTTGCGCGCATAGCTACTGATTTCTGCTCTGCTTTGGTTTCTTTCAGTTCCTTATCTAGTCCGCACGGCATGATAGTAAGAATGTAACAGATTGTCCCATAAGCCTTATTCGTCTAGTGGAAACTCAACATTTGGGACCGCAATTCATCCACCCCAGTTCTCGAGAATTGGGCTTCTTTTTGCCACAAGTTATCCTAAACAAAAATCTAGTTAAATTCTGTCCTCAAGAGTAGTTCAACTCCGTGACCACAAATGTGCTACCCTAATATCCGTGCCAGCGAACATCATTATTGTGTGCATTTCATGGGGAAGGGTCGCATTTACCCGCTAGAGAACAGATCGCGTTTGCTGTTGGCAGAATTTTTTCGGTAGTTGTTTTTTTTCTTGTCTTTAGAGCGCTATATATAACTTCTCCACTTGACAGAGGTCTATTTAGGGAGGGGGGAGGGAAATGTGTATATTGAAAGGAGATCATACCGAGACCCTCCCTTCATAGTGGGGTGGGGCGTTCGTGTTAAGACTGCCATTTTTAGGCATCCCAGTAAAGCACCCTGGCCGGCGCTAAGGGACCGTAGACTGGCACTGCTAACGTGAGCGCCAAGGTTACCAGAGTCAGACGGAAGTTCTATCCATGTTCAGGAGGTCAAGCTCCTGGATCAGGCAAATTTCCACTAGAGAGAAGATTTCGGCGCTCTCCACGAGGCCCAGATTCGTGAATGGATCAGTTTAGTACTTAACTTATGAGAGCACAGAGTTTTTTCTTATTCTTCTTCCTAGCCTTAATCCCCCTCCGTTGCAGAGTCCGCTGTTCTTGTTAACAGTCGCCATCTTCTCCTATCCAGGGCGTCCTCTGCCGTGGCCTTCACTTCAGTGAGGTCTTTCTTGATCACGTCCCTCCACCTTTTCTTCGGGGCTCCTCGTGGTCGCTTGCCTTGTGCTTCGAAATCCAATGCCTTCCTTATAGGGTGTTCCAGGGCCTTCTCAGCACGTGCCCATACCACCGCAGTCGCTGCTCTCGTGCCTTCAGCTGGATCGGAGCCGTCTGTGTGACCGCCCTGACGTCCTCGTTTCTGACTCTGTCGAGTCGTGTCCAGCCACAGGCCCATCTCAGCATCCTCATTTCAGCTGAGTGGAGCACTTTTTCATGGCTATTGCATATGGGCCAGCACTCGCTACCATGGAGCATCGCCGGCCTCACCACTGCTCGGTACACCTTGCCTTTGAAAGTCCTACAGCATCGCCGATACAGAGAATTCCGGTAGATTCCCTCCACCTCATCCAGCTGCATTTATTCGAGCCTTCACTGCCTGGTCCACGCCACCATCATGAGCCAGATCCCTTCCAGGTAGCGGAAGTTCTCCATCCTTTCGATAGATTCTCTATGCCTGTCCTGGATGGGCTCACTGCACTCCTCGGAGCTCAGGAACTCAGTATTCTTGACGTTCAACCGCAGGCCATTCTCGGTCAGTACCTCCTGCCATTTTTGCAAATTCCCTTGAAATTTTTCTCTGCTCTCCGCTATCAGGGCAATGTCATCGGCGTAGAGGATGGTCTTGAGTGGTCCCTCCGAGAGTTCATTTGCCATGACATCCGGAGTCAGGAGGAAGAGGAAGTGGGCTAAGAGCTGACCCTTGGTGTACCCCAACCCTTATGTTACCTCCTTTGTAAGGCCGTGCGGGGTGCGTACAGCCGCTTTTGCCCCATCGTACATGTCCTTCACGTTTATGGAAATGGCAGCTTGTTCATGCAGAAATCGCCACTCTCACTGTCTCTAAAAATGCACCATCACCATGCACGATCTCTTGCTGTTGATGTCTCAACTTGAGCAACTGAAGGAAGTACCGTTTCTTCATCTCCGAACTCCAAACGCAGGCCCTTAAAAACGATCCTTTGACTCCTTCAAAGCAGTAGATAAAGAAAAAGCAGGACAGAGAGCAAGAATTTGGTTTTGTCCGAGTCCTTTGCACTTTTGACTCAATTTCGTAAATCAGAGCCCGAACTCACACAGTCAATAGAACTCGTACGCTCGACCTTCTCGCCGAATCGGAACAGCATTGTGACATCGCAATTTCTCAAAAAAATCCAGAGCATCCCCAAGGGGCGTACGTGTGACAGGCCGTGAATCACTTGAATCTGCTTCCATCTCTAATATTTAGTTTGGTATTAGGTGCACCAGATTTCTTGTTTCATAGATCTTTCGCTGTTTATGACCAGGCACAGCCCCTAACCACGCTGCAGGAAAAAAAGCAATCTGGATAAGCCTCTTTCTGGTACGTCTTGTGTCTGGCGTTTACGCTGTTTTATGTTTCATCACTATTGGTACAAGTGGCACTTCTACTTTTGCATGTCAGCAATGAGATTACCCAACCTTGTTGGTGCACACCTCAAGTATCCCATGCTTTTCTCCAATCGCTTTTCAAATTTCTACGAATGATTCAAGGCAGTGTTTGGACCGTTTGTAGTTGTTTGTTCTGCCTTGTTACCTGTTTTTTTGCTATAGTTCTTAATGGATAGCGCTTCTTCCGGGGAGCACGAGGCACGGGATCGGACCGGCTGAGGCAAACATTTTGTCCAAACAGCTATTTCTTTTGCCAACGAGAGTGCGTGTTAGCGTGGGCATTGAGAAAAGCCCTGGCTGCTCTCCAGTCCGCGTCCCCTAACACGTCCTCTACCTTACGGGGACTCTAACTCACCACTGTTGTGATAACAGCGTTCTCATCAATTTCAAGTGGAAATGGGTACAATATGCTGCTCGCTTGAAGGCGTCAGGGGGGGGAGCTGGGGTTTGGAGCGAGCTCCCAGCTCGTTTTTTACAGTTGGTGTGTCTACTTCTCGTTGAGTAAATGCTAAGAGGACCCCGGCAGAAGACACGAGTGACACTGAGTTGGCGCCCCATCAGATCCAGCAACTCCTGACGCGTCCCAGTATATCCGCGGTGGGCAAATTCGTGTAAGTTTCGGACTGTTCCAAACCGAGTGATCGCGCGAAATGGCGGCTGCCACACCAGGGCACATCGTTGTTGGGGAATCCCCAATAGGGGGGTCGTATTTGGGCTGAGAAAAATTTATTTTGATAGTTGATTTTTCTCGCTTCATGGACGTTGTAAAGGGAGGGGTGGTCGTATTTGATCATTTTTGGGAGGGAGCGTCCTGTTTAAGTTTTTGACGTTTGTGGGAATGACGGTTGACTTTTGGTGCATTTCCTGTTTCACGTACCTATCATATCCTCCCCCACACACGACAGAAATTTTTTCGCTGGGGTAAAAAGTACTCTATGCCCCCCCCCCCGCCGCCGACGGCCTTCGATTCGAATGAAGGAAAGGACAGCAGGGCTGGGCTGCTGGTGAGGGGGGGGGGCGTACAACTCCCAAAAAACGGGTAGAGGTGTGGTCGTACGGGCTTCGGACCAGATATCCCAAACTAATATGCTGTTTGCCCTGTATGCCACGTCTTGTGCGCTTATTCGCGCCATCCTAACCAGGGCACATCATTAGCTGGGGATTTTGGTCGGGTCCGTACGATCCTCCCCACTTTTTAGGGGATTGGTACGCCCCCCCCCCCACTCTTTCCTTCCTCACCGGACTAGTGCGAGCCGGGGAGGGGGTTGTGAAAATGGGAAGCGCGAGTGAAACTACGACCGGTTAGTTTCTCTCGACGGGCTTTCCATTTTTGCTGCTATTATGCTCGGATGCAGGATCCGATTTTTACAACTTTTGGATTTTTTCTACCAACTTTCCTTACCACTTTTTCCGGAATTTCCCAAGATTCTGACCTCTTTTTCCCAAAAATTGGGCTGATCCAGCGTCGGGAATGGGGAAGCGGTTTTCTGGTTGGGGCCGGCGGATATATAGCCATATGTAACGCTGAAAACTGCAAAAGTCAAATCACCTTCTTCAGACGGAATGCAAGGGAATAACGATCTTCTCCTCGCCCAACAACGAAGAAAATACGCACGCCCCTCACCTCTTTACGTGAAACAAGGAAAACCAAACATCAAAGGAAATTTTCTCAACCCAGCTAGACCCCCTTTCTCAGGCGACCAACATTACGATCCCCCCCCCAGCTAACGAGTCCCTCGTTGTATGGAGATTTCCCCTAACAACCGATGTGCCTCTGCATCTAACTTTTTTCGCATTTTGTTTCTCGATTTGAGGCGGACATTTGCTTTTGGACAGTTATGCTGTGGACGTCAAGAAACTTTGCCTTCCGAAGTTTTCCATTGCAGAAGAGACATTATGATCAAGCGCTTAGAGAATAGAGACTCTTTTCGCCCCTCATAAGGCGGAAAAAGAGGGGAAGATCTCGCCGTTGATCAATCCCTTTTCGGGATGCGGTACTCACTGCACTTCCATTCAGATGCGTTGGATGCGATTAACCCATGCTATGACTTGCGGGAGCCTGTACGCTGTACTGTGCAAGTTAGCATTCATATCCTTCAGTAGTTGCACGATCCTGCTACATTTCACTGTCTCCGCAGCAGTACGAGGACGCCGTTTTGGCCTCAAGCGGCAAAGCGTTCAGTGTTCGTTTTCGACCGCACGGAGTGGTTAGATTGTTGCACCACGCACCTTGCCACCACGCACCGCCACCTCCCTTGGCTCTTATGATAGAATCGAAGCTGGTCCTCAGGAATCTGTTGTCCTTTTTCAGCTTTAATTGCGATTTTATCTGAATTTGCTGACCATATTGAAAAATCAGTCATGTCAGCTTGTTGCTGTGAGTAAATGGAATAGTTTTCAGATCAAATCGTCAACCCACTGAATCAACTCCCACAACTCATCGTAGTCCACGGCAGATACGGTTTCAAATCCCTGAGGTACGCTGCTAACTATTGTTCTCGATTATTTTGAAGAGTTGTATCGTCTGGTTCGCTGCGGATGATGGGGCGTGGCCGCGCGGCCGCATTTTGCGCACCGCCATACACATTCTCCACGAGTTGTTGAAGCGGATAAGTGACGGTGAATAAGGACTGACACCAAGGATATGAAGCAGTTCTGTTGTTTGCCGAAAAGAAAAAATAGAAAAAGAATTGGGTGGCACTGGGCCCAAATGCAAGCCGCGTAAACACTCTCACATCGCGCAGTTTGGCGACGGGCGAGGGGGCATTTTGCTTTCCATCAATGTGTCGACCCATCTAGATAGCCTTTTCTTGAGTTGACACGTTTTACCATGGTGGCTAGACGAGCTTGCTCCAGCTTCACAAGAGTTCACAAGTTTCACCAGAGTGAGACTTGTAAACCGGAAGTAGTGAAGCAGTGAAAGTGCAAAATGCCCCCCTCCGTCGCCGCCGAACTGCCCCCTCCCTATCATCCGCATTGAAAGAGACTATACGTCACTTTTGAACTATTTCTGTGAAATTCATTGCTGGATGCAGTATCGACTAATAAGCCCGTTCCTTGACCTTTCGTCCCAGACCGATCTTTTCACAATCACACTGAGGAATACTTTACAATTTCTCCTCGCTTTCAGCATCAATGCTCTTCTCTTGAATTCTTGCCATTCTTCATCGGGTCAGGTGTGTGAGGATACCCACTGTAAAGAATGGACTTCATCCTAACCAATATTCAGTGTAATCGAGGGAACTTAAGCCGTTTCATCGATGGGTAAAGTGATTAATGATGTTAGAAGATCGTATAAAGGTAAATATACTGAAAGATCACCGTTCTCGTGAGCACTTGCGCAATTCAGTTCTTCTGCCCTGCCTCTCCTCCTCTAGTGTTCCCATAGAAATACTGAGAAGAGGAGCGCAGTTCAACTTGGTGGGAAGGGGGGGGGAGACAAAACTGTATCCAGCGCGTACATGCCACCTTTTTCCGAACAGCTGCAAGTTCCTGCAACCAAAGTGGCCATTTCGTAGCATTTTTCAGCTGCAGAGGAATCTACAGGTCTTACCAATGAAGGTCTCACCAAAGCACGACCTTTACTTGAAGGCACTTTAACATGATCAAACGAAGCAACTGGAAAAGGTACGGAATGCCCCCCCCCTTCTTCCCAAATCGAACTGCGCCACAAAAAACGACCGGCGTAGTGAATAGTAGTAGTGAGACCGATGTCTCTTTGCGTAGATTGAAGGATTGACGATTTCCACCCCCATCTCCTTCGAAATCCATCCATCAAAGACGACTGCTCTGCATAGCTCCCACAACTTGCAAATAACCCTGTTTTGAGTAAAATTTCGTCTTTCAACAAACAAAGCGTTGTTGCAGCTGTTACAACAATAACTCGCTGAGAATAAGTCGAAATGGTAGTATTTGCACAAGTTTCGAGATTTCCGAAGGAAATAGATCAGAAACTTCTTGCATGCGGTCATCAAGTATTTTCTGAGATTAATTTTTCTATTTTTATTCTTCATTCTAGTATTGCGTATTTCTAAATCGTCTGTCACGAAATCCTATTCCGTCTTTAGCTTTGTTCCCGCGCCCTTGCTGGCTGATCCTTCTCTTGTGGAGCTTATGCTTGTGCTCTTAAGTGAAGCATTCGCTGTATCTTTGATTAGTTAGGGCTCTTTTACAAATCGCGGCGAAGTCACATCGCCAGAACCTTCTGTTTGTCTTTCAGTGCACTTCGAGGCGGACGAAGAACCGCCAAATCCTTTTGTCGTTTTTGTAGATCTGTGTACAATTTGCGTCATTACTTGAAAATGATTTCTAGTGAAAAGGAGAAAAACCACAAGACAACACGTGGAACGGCGCTTGCACTCCCGGGGGTACACGAATGGCCGAAAGAGGAGTCTTTGCGTGTACTTTCGGGAGTGCACGGAGCCTTGAATGTGGTAATGATGTCCTTTAAGTTCTAGGCGCGCCGATCTGTTCTTTGAGACTTCCCATGGTGTACTGACCGCAGTCCCTAGTAGCTCTTTTTATAAAACTGTGGTCTTCTCTTGATGTTGTGATTCATCAGGAAAGGATGGTTAGTTGAAGGATAACAGTTATCTGGAGATGTACAGCAATTTTGACGCATTTTTGGACGCTGATTTTGAATGTACCCGTTCCTGTCCAGATCTGCTGAACAGGAACAAACTTGAGCCTTTGTCAAAATGACCACACCAATGCCTAAAGGCATGAGACACGATAATTTGGTAATCGGTATGACATGGTAGCAGGGTGCTTAGTGATGGGAAAATGGTGAAAAAGCGAAGTGAAACGGTCCGAAATCTGCAAAAAAGCTTTGTTCTACAGACATAGGAAGCAATTTTGGACGAGTTTCCCGTTGGCATCGTGCCAATAACCGCTACGGTAGGTACGGCTGCATGTATGTACTCATATATCCATGCAGCACCGCAGCCGCTTCATATCAATCCCTTCGCTTCATACAATATTAGGTTGGCAACTAAGTAATTGCGGATTTTTTTAGAATATCAATGACAATTTTTTCATGGAACGAAATAATTTTATTCTGTAATGTATTGCCCATTTTTATCAATGACCTTTTGCCATCTTTCAGGCAGCATCATAATCCCACGTTCATAAAACTTCTGGTTTTTATTAGCAAAAAACTGAATCAGGTGCGATTTGACATCATCATCATTATTGAAATTTTTACCATTCAAGGAGTTTTGTAAAGAGCGAAACAAAAAGTAATCTGATGGTGCAAGGTCAGGACTATATGGTGGATGTGGCAAAACATCCCAACCAAGCTCCAATAATTTTTGCCGAGTGGCCAAAGATGTGTGTGGCCTTGCATTATCATGATGGAATACCACACCTTTTCGATTTGTCAATTCGGGCCGCTTTTCTTCAACAGCATTGTTTAATTTCGTTAGTTGTTCAATGCAGACAGAAGAAGAATTGATCGTGGTAAGAGTTCAAAGTAGGCAATTCTTTCGGTAATCCCACCAAACGGATAACAAAACCTTCTTTTGATGTTGTTTGAGCTGGTTCACCTGGCTTGCT
This sequence comes from Cooperia oncophora, assembly GCA_036418165.1. Taxonomy (NCBI): domain Eukaryota; kingdom Metazoa; phylum Nematoda; class Chromadorea; order Rhabditida; family Trichostrongylidae; genus Cooperia; species Cooperia oncophora. The sequence goes on from MU931144.1 coordinate 23,665, forward strand.
CCACGATCTTTTCCGATATTGTTGTAAACAACCCATTTTTCATCGTTCTAAAGAATGGGATCATTTTCGCTTACCTTTCTAAGCAAATCCGAATGTGTTACATGCGCGTTGCGTGTTAAAGTGGGTTTTCTTTACAAGATTCATTCGAGGAACGTATCAAGTTTTTGAACATAGCCAAGCTGTTTTAAGTGATTTTCAATGCATGTATGTGATACATGGAGCTTCTCTGCGATCTCACGTGTTGTACTGTGACGATCCGAATCGATTATTGCTTTGATAAGGTCGTCATCAACTTCAACTGGACGACCAGAGCGTTCTTCATCTTTGAGTGAAAAATCACCAGAACGAAATTTGGCAAACCAATTTTGACACTGCCGTTCTTTTAAGGCTTCGTCACCATAAACAGCACATAACTTTTTGTGAGCTTGCGATGCGTTTTTCCCTTTGCGGAAATAAAAAAGTAAAATATGACGAAAATGTTCCTTTTGATGTTCCATTTTTCAACGAACGCCAAACAAAAACTATGCAACCAATCAAAAAACTTTTTATACCGATTGATAGCTGAATTGCCAACTGTCTAATAACAAAATAAGTTTTACACTTGCTCTACGTCAGCAAACCTAAAAATTCAACTGAAACCATCTATGAGTGAAATCCGCAATTACTTAGTTGCCAACCTAATACTTCGTTTGAAGCGATACGAGCACCAGCATCGGTCGGACATTTGTGGGCGGACGTTTGCGGTGGGCGTCCTGGTCGGAATGTTGCAGCTTGTTAGGGCGCTATAAGAGTACCTTCCTTGAAAAGAGCGCTACGCGGCGCCTGCGTGGAATCCTGTCCTGCTATTCGTATTAATCTTACACGTTTTGGGAATTTATCATACCGCTTGCCTTTAACAAATATGCAAATGAGACGCGAACTAGGGTTGAAACTGCTCCAACACTTGGTGGGCAAGTGGGCAGGTGTTTGGTCTCATGTGACTGTGTAAGAGTTCGTAGTTTACCGTAAGCATTTGCCTAAAAAGGCTCTATACTGCTTAGGGCCAGCTTGTAATGGGTCTGAAACCTGGTCCAAAACCTGTTGCCTCTGAAGAAATGAATAGTGTCAACGGCTTGATCAGGACTACCCATGATTATCCCACTTTCTCAAACCTAGGATGGAAACTACGATACCAGTTCCGGTTGTATGCTGCTCCGTGCTTTGAATTTGAGCCTCAAACATGAATATCCCACTCGTTCAGCGCCTACGACGTGCGCTGTAGGCTCTCCCGCCCTGTTTACGGCTGCCGTACTGCACATTGATGACGACGCCACACTGCGTACAATCTAGCATCCTGGAAAGGACCTTAACGTTACTTTCCAGTGCAACCAAGACTACCATATAAGTTCGCGAAGGCTTTGAACGGGGGACATTCGGGATTTTTGTCCTGTGTCTCCACATGGGCATTGCTGATATAAGGTGGTGTATCGCCTCAGAAAACGTATACTAACTAAAACTCCGACTGTATGCCGAAATAAACATAGGAGCTTACGGAAAGCAGGATTTGTAACAGGGCTTTGGAGCGCATCAGCAAACGGTCATACCCAACCAGTGCAATGCTCAAGCGCAGTTGGCCACGATAAACACCAAGACGGACTAGGATCAATACTCTTGGTAGGATAGATTCCGAGTCCTGGGCAGGGACGCTATAGCCGGTTTCTACCGAGAAGTGCCGGCTTTATTAAGGGGATCTATCAAGGCGCACCAAAGCTTTACGGTCCCACAACGCCCGGCGCGCCTGGCCCGCCGCACATATGGATGACCGTTCTGTTCGCTCGTATTCATTTCATTTGCTAAGTCCAATTATAAGCGACAGGTATTGGTAAATGCAAGGGGGTGGCCGACCGTGTATGCTGCATGCATACATGGTAGCAGCATGTGGCAGGACGTACAGCTGTCGTAGGCCGTGAGACTGCCTACGGGAAACCTCGTCGAAATATTGCGATTTCTCAAGTCACTCGTGCAGACGGACGGCTTTTTATTTTCGGCCAGGATTTTACCGCTTCACTTCGTATTCTTTCGACAATTTCCCCCCACTATACAGCGCTCTAACTAGCAATTTTAAGGCTAAGGAGGTCACACCATCGTGCTCAACTGCCTTTTGAATGGGCTACTTTCACTGCAAGCCGCATTCATCTTTTCCCCGGTACAACCCATGCGTAGTGTGTTCTCAACTTGTTTAAACTCGTTCTGACAATTCTGCCATTAGAAGACATAGAGAACACTTTTTACTTAGCAGTAACTAGATAATTAGTAAATGGAAATCCACAAACGTTTACAGACGACAAAATAATGCCCGAAATTGTAGCAGAACTCATAGGTTCATTCCCTTTCACTTCTCCCATCAGACACTATGCCATTAGTGCTACCAGCGAGAAAAATATCTCAGGAAATGATTTGTGATTCAATCCTGCACCATTACTTTTTGGTCTGTAATAGTTATAACATATTTCCTTGACGAGGATAGTGAAGAAGATTCTGAGCTTCTGGTCCTATTTGCTGCTGACTGCAGATGCAGTCCCGCATGAAAACGACGAAAAAGCCGTTGTATTGCACTTTCCTCCCGCGGATACCTGGAAATATTGGTCCATAAGTAATGATGTTATTCAATCTCAAAATTTCGCGTGGCAAATGAAATGTTCTGCCAATGAAATTTTCATGATTTGGTGGCGAACTTCACGATCTGTGAGACATCATGCATAAATTCTACTCGCGTTCGATTTCCGTCACTTTTTAGGCAATGAAGTTGCCAAATCGTGAAAAATAAGTAATTTTTGACATTACCATTAATTTACATTTTACACTTGCACATTTTTTAAATTTTTTGCCTTCACATTTTCCGCACTAATTCTTGACATTACCCTCTAGTCTGATCGAGGTGCTGAAGCTGTAGAATTTGCGGAAGGGGTGAAACGTAAGGTCTAGAAGAGGGTGGTTTGAAAGGAGGAGGGGGAATTCCTGGTCTCGCAAAAGCACTGCAGGGGACGACTCGAATTAGGTTCGACAAAGAGCGCCGCGTGCGGGATATTGCGTTTAGGTGATCGGGCCAGGGTTCATCGCTGTTGTGTATAACTCATTAGGGTCGCAGGGTCGTATTTGGCCGCCAGGAGAGGGGAGTCGTATTTGGGCTGGAAATAATTTATTTTGATAGTTGATTTTTCTCGCTTCACGGACGTTGTAAGGAGGGGGTGTCGTACCTGGTCATTGTTGAGAGGGTGGGAGGTCGCATGTACCTTTTTGCGTTGAATAAGAGCGGTGGTTGCTTCCCTTACCCCCCGGACCCTTTTGTTTTTTCCCTGCTTCATGCGTACTACTATACCCCTCCCCCCCCCCCTTACCCCTTCCACCCTTCTCCCTCCCGCCCTGCTCAGAGCCGATGGGGAGGGACAGAGGCCGGACGGTAGTTGGGGTTTGGCTACAGGGAACTCAACAAAAATCCCCTAACCACTGATGTACCCTGGTTCCGGACCCCTCTCGTTTAGATGAAGGCTGCGTCCATTCATCACAAATGAGATAATCCAGTAACTGAACATGGAACATCAACGAAGGTTTCTGGTGCCATGCATGTTTTCAGGATCAAAATTAACACCTTGTGATTATTTGGGCCAAATGGAATTTCCTGATGAAGCAATGCTTCTTCCCAGTGTTCACATGTAAATGTGTAGCTCTTATTTGCTCAGACGACTGATCCCAAAAAGGTAAGGGGTGTTTGGAACGCTATTTTGTTCCCATGAACCATTCACATAGCACTTTGAGAAATGATAGAAAAGTCTAAACGTTGTATAAAACCATTATCCATTATTTGCACATAGTCTTGTCCCTCGATATAATTAATATAGAACATAATGGGCAAAATGTTAATGCTCCACATGAACTATAATAGCGAGATTAACGTCATCTATTATCGCCAACGAATAGATCCATAAACAGTCTACGAATTCGTGCAGTTTCCTCGCGTAAATACCCGTATTCATCCTAATACTTTCTGAACATGTGCAGGGTAATGGTGTTTATTGTGTCTTCTAACATCGTCTTAACTTGATTACTGGAGCGAACGTGAGAGTTGAGATTTTGCGTTGACATCACCAGATCGGCCAGAAGATGGGACGATGAAAACCCGCATCAAGCATGAGCTCGAACTCTCATATTTTCCACAGCTTAGTTCGTAGAGGCACGGTAACCTTTGTTTCATGTGGTTACGTGACTGCTCGAAATTTCGCAATGCTGATGTCACAAAAAGGAGGAAGCAGACAGATAAATGACAGCAGCTGCCGGCGCGTCAAAGGGTGCGAAAGAGTCATAACGTGAATTCAGGAATGAGCTCTTTATAAGGACCGTGGCTAATCGGACCTTGAGTTCAATATCCGGAGAAAGCACGGGAGACCTTGGTTTGAATGACTTCGGCACTGGTCATGAGGCGTCATCTGGCAAAAAATTATAATTATCCACTCGAGCAGATGTCAGGAAAAGCCATAGAAATGCCATTGAATCCTCTAATAATCGAAATGTTCTCCACTTGGCAAATTCGCAGGTGCTGTCATAGCTACCCTCGCAATCCCTGAGATGGGGTAGGCGTGTCTAAACACTTGCCTCAACATGGGGTAACCCGTTCTATGCCACGCCCGCTCAGTCTCAGGGATAAGGAGTGTATGTAGGATCTTCCGATCCCTGCGTTTCCAAAGATCAATGATTATATCGAACCAAACCTGAGCACTACGCAGAGAAATGCCAACGCGTTGTGAGCTGGCGAAGGCGAATACAGGAGTTCTCAGTCTACAAGATGTGCGGTAGCAGGGAAAAGTCCATGAAATAGACTTGATAGCTTAGGGATTCCTCCCCCCCCCCCGTACAACTCTAACCCAACTCTGTTCGTAATCGTCAAAACAATCGAATGCATGTTTGGTCTTTTAGCCAGGTATCAGTTTATCACCTTTGAAAGATGGGGGAGGGGGGTTGGTTGCACTTGCGGGAGTGGTGGTGCGTGGGCTAAGCTTCTCGTCTTCCAACGAGACCACCTTTTCACACGGGAAGATTTTTCAAGGCGAGATGCCTGATGGAGTCCGTTTACCGAAAGTGCTTTCGCACACATTCTTATCCCACGCATGTTATTCATTGCGCCCACATTTCTTTGGCGGCCGTTTTTTTTCGGACGTCATTTGTGTTGCTTCGTTGACAAATGCGAGGCCCAAGAGCCGCCAAAATTTAATGACGATGGGAGATGATATCGTGATGTTAGAATGTCTACGAAGAAAGAGGCTAGACACTCTACGAGGATATCCATGCACTTTCAGATTCCTTGATTTGCCTCGGATTTTCTGATAATGCACGTTTTTTCTAGGAAAAGCGTGAATGAAAGCTGCTGTAGGCACATCTGATCCTTGCTTTTTGTTTTTACGATCACGCCTGCTATAGATGTCTTTTGGGAATCACCTATGTCGAAAACAGCTAGGAATTCATATGTGCGGCTGTCTCAGGTCATAGGCAGATGGGGCTGCGTCAGGAGGATGGAGGTGTGAACACTTGTATCCCAACCTAAATCTCCAAAGTTTTGGTAGGGTCACTCAGCATTGCCAGGTCCCCAGCGTGGTCCTCAACGTAGCAGTGTTGCGGCGCGTCAACCTTCTTGACTCCTTTTGGGCCAGCGTCCCGAGTCGACTAGCTGTTTCTGGCCTTTGCCTGTCTAGACGACTAGCCAGGGGAATATTTTCCTAGTGCGCACGATTAGGCGCTATTGGAAAGTCACGCTCCACACCTGAGATAAACAGCTCAGCTGTCATGAATAGTTGAAAGTCGCAGCCTCATTAGCCCTGTATCGATTCCTTTCTCTGATTCGTTGAGTAAAGTTGGGTATCTTTACCCCGCAAAGACGTAAGCGACGATGGTAGTGGCAAGTGCCCAGAAAAATAACAGGCAGCGGTCTGCTAATATGAGGGGGGGGGGGGGGGGGGGGGGGGGGGGGGGGGGGGGGGGGGGGGGGGGGGGGGGGGGAAAATGCACGAAAATGTAGTTGAACGGTGGAAACCTGGCCCAGAAAAGCCTTTATTCAGCGCCACTGACGAAGCAACTTTGCCGACAAGTTTCCCTTTGGCATCGTGCTTTGATAGATACGGTCGCACGGTTGTATTCATATATCAATGCACCTACGCTTCATATCAATTGTACTTCATAAATTTTGCCCGCCCATTTGTGGGCGGGCGGTTGCGGTGGGTCTCTTGGTCGCATATTGCACCTTGATTAGGCTCTATAGCGGTGCCCTTGGTTGAAAAAGGCGCCACGTAGCGCCTGCTAAGGGGCACAATACTCTTTCGTTGCTATGCATATTGTACGCATTGTCAATTTATCGTACTTCTTGCCTCTGAGGTATTCTCTAGTTGAGGAGGTTAAATTTATTTCTAGGAGCGATTTGTGACTTTTTCATCACCGAAGGAATAATTCCGTTTTCCTCGCAAAGGTCTATGCTGGCTATAGGGCCCGTCGAAGCGTAATCGGTCTGTGCTGGTACTCAAGTGAAAGTGCACTTTTAAGTATGATGGGCCCGCCAAGGCTTTACGAATACTCCTTGAAAGCCTTCGAAGCGGAAAAACATTTCAAGCTACCGCAAATGTTCTTCGAGACCGCGACACTTCATGAGATAAGAAATCTTGCGTACTAAAATATTTTGTCTGTCTCGGCAGACAGGTGTGGTACATGGGAGCAAGACGAACTCTCGGACACAAGGCGGTCCTTTCTGACCATTGCGAGGGAACCGTGGAGGGATTCCATCTGCAAAAGCTTCCGTGGAGTTGCTCTACCATTCGTAGAGAAAGAAAATCTGTTTCGCTGGTAGTGAGTAGTGTCCCTGAGGATGCTCTTCTCAACTAATATTATGCTTGTACTAATATTTTAGATGTGCCAACTGTTCTCTAGACATTCAATTTTTCACTTTGAACTGATATCTGTTATTTCAAAACTGTGTCCTATGTATTTATACTTTTTCTACTACTGTGGTTTGAAGCCGTGTAAAAACAGCAGTTGCTCGTCATGAGCTGTTGAAAGAGAGTCGCTACCCCAATAAAAGTGCTGTTCATTGCAAAACACCCTCTCGTCATAATAATGGAGGCTCGTGCCACTCCTTGCAGCTTTGCCAGACCCTGTGATTTCACTGAACTTTTCCATTTTTTTTTCGTCAAACATTACTTGTCGTTGTTCGTTTCTTGTTGACACCAAATTGCCAGCGATTCCTAAATATCATTTCTCATTCTCTCACGCTTTTCCCATCCGCAGGACTCATTTGTCATTCCCGAACGTTGAAGTCGCAACTGATATCCTGTATTGAAGCCTTCAGTCCTATACAATATCATATCTTATATAATACTACTGTAGGGTAAGAAAGTCTTGTCAGGGTTTTTCAGAAAGTTCACAGCTTTCGGTTGTTGATGTGCCGAACGAGTTGGTCGAAATGGGCGTCTCCATAGTGCCTTGATGC